>JARYGA010040657.1:0-25158 GCA_030545235.1 Helianthus tuberosus
ATCCCAATGTTGTTACTGGTACGTTCCCTATAAACCAACGCTTTGCATCCGTTTTATTTGATACTGCTGCCGATTATAGCTTCGTATCGTTAGAGTTTAAGAATATGCTTGGTTTAGCCGCTAGTAAACTAGATATCCCGTACTCAATCGAATTGGCGAATGGAAAGTTAGTAGAAGCTAATGAAGTGGTCAGAGGTTGTGTAATCGAATTGGGAGAGCGTGAGTTTGCTTTGGATCTACTACCAGTCAAGTTGGGAAGCTTCGACGTGGTAGTAGGAATGGATTGGTTATCAAGTAACAAGGCAGAAATTGTCTGCCACGAGAAGATCATTCGCATCCCAACCGAAAATGGTGAAACGATTGTGGTTCATGGTGAAAAGCGTGATACGCCTTTAAGAATCATCAGCTGCCTGAAAGCGCGAAAGTGTTTACAGAAGGGATGTGCGGCCTTCCTGGCACACATCGTGGATAAGAAAGCTGCTGAGCCAAAAATCGAAGACATCCATGTCGTAAGGGAGTATCCTAAAGTCTTCCCTGAGGACTTGCCAGGATTGCCACCCCAGAGGCAAGTGGAATTCCGTATAGAGTTAGTTCCTGGCGCCGCGCCTGTAGCTAAGGCACCTTATAGACTTGCACCGTCAGAGATGCAGGAATTGTCGACACAACTCCAAGAGTTGCTAGACAAAGGATTCATCAGACCAAGCTTCTCACCTTGGGGAGCTCTGGTCCTGATTGTTAAGAAGAAGGACGGTAGTTTCCGTATGTGCATTGACTACCGGGAGCTGAACAAGTTGACTATCAAGAATAGGTATCCCCTGCCAAGGATCGATGACTTATTCGATCAGCTCCAAGGTTCAAGCTTTTACTCTAAGATCGATCTTCGATCTGGGTACCATCAGTTGAGAATACAAGAGGAAAGTATTCCGAAAACAGCCTTTAGGACTCGTTATGGACATTACGAGTTCCTAGTTATGCCGTTTGGGTTGACAAACGCGCCTGCAGTTTTTATCGACCTGATGAACCAAGTCTGCAAGCCGTATCTTGATAAGTTTGTGATTGTGTTCATAGACGATATTTTAATTTATTCAAAGACGAAGAATGAGCACGAACAACATTTAAGGGCTATTTTGGAGTTGCTGAAGAAGGAACAACTATATGCCAAATTCTCAAAGTGCGAGTTTTGGCTACGTGAAGTCCAATTCCTTGGACATGTGGTGAATGGAGATGGAATCCATGTTGATCCCACAAAGATTGAAGCGATCAAAAATTGGGAAACCCCAAAGACGCCAACCGAGATTCGACAATTCTTAGGCTTGGCTGGCTATTATCGAAGGTTCATTGAGGATTTTTCAAAAATCGCTCAACCACTGACACTCCTCACGCAGAAAGACAAGAAGTTTGATTGGGGAATCAAACATGAAGAAGCATTCCAGTTACTGAAAGACAAGCTTTGCAATGCACCGATCTTAGCGCTACCAGAGGGAACTGATGATTTCGTAGTATACTGTGTCTCACGTCAAGGATTGGGTTGCGTGTTGATGCAATGCCAGAAGGTCATAGCTTACGCATCACGTCAGTTGAAAGTTCATGAAAAGAACTATACCACGCATGATTTGGAGCTAGGCGCAGTGGTATTTGCACTGAAAATCTGGAGACACTATTTGTATGGTACGAAATGTACAATCATAAGAGCCTACAACACAAATTCGACCAGAAAGAGCTGAATATGAGGCAAAGACGTTGGGTCGAATTGTTGAACGACTACGACTGCGAGATCAAGTATCATCCAGGGAAGGCGAATGTGGTCGCCGACGCCCTAAGTCGAAAAGAAAGGATCAAGCCCATAAGGGTTAGGGCTTTGGAGATGCTTATCCAGACAGATCTCTCTCTGCGCATTCGTGCCGCGCAAAGAGAAGCTTTGAAAGAAAGAAATATTGAAGATGAGTATCTCCGTGGGATGGAGAAGCAGTTAGTGCCAAACGAGGAAGGAACGTTATGTTTTATGAAAAGAATTTGGGTTCCTCTGTTTGGTGGTTTGAGAAAAGTTATTTTTGATGAGGCATACAAATCACGGTACTCTATCCATCCAGGAGCGGATAAGATGTACCAGGACCTTAAAGATTACTATTGGTGGCCTAGAATGTAAGGCGACGTTGCGGTTTACGTGAGCAAGTGTTTAACGTGCGCCAAGGTTAAAGCTGAATACCAGAAGCCTTGAGGACTTCTGCAACAACCTGAGATTCCCAAGTGGAAATGGGAACAGATTTCAATGGACTTCATAACTAAGTTGCCAAAGACGCCCAGAGGTCATGACACTATTTGGGTAATAGTTGACCGTCTGACCAAGTCCGCACACTTTCTGCCAATCAAAGAGAAAAACAATACGAGTAAACTTGCGGAAATTTACATGCGAGAGATTGTTGCACGTCATGGAGTGCCTCTCTCGATCATCTCTGATAGAGATGGACGTTTCACATCAAGGATTTGGCAATCCTTCCAAGAAGCTTTTGGCTCACAATTAAATCTGAGCACTGCGTTTCATCCGCAAACTGATGGCCAAAGTGAAAGAACTATTCAAACATTGGAGGATATGCTGAGAGCATGTGTAATGGATCTTGGTGGTAGCTGGGATAAGCATTTACCATTGGCCGAATTTTCATACAACAACAGCTACCACACGAGCATTGGAGCCGCGCCATTTGAAGCTCTTTATGGACATAAATGTCGATCACCCATATGCTGGGCTGATGCGGGTGATAGACAACTCGTTGGTCCTGAGATCGTCCAAGAGACGACAGACAAGATTGCGCAGATTCGAAAACGCATCGAAGCGGCTCGCGACAGGCAGAAAGCCTATGCAGATCCAAAGAGGCAACCTTTGGAATTTCAACTTGGAGATATGGTGTTATTGAAGGTTTCACCCTAGAAGGGTGTGGCACGCTTCGGAAAGCGTGGAAAGTTGAATCCACGTTACATTGGTCCTTTCAGAATTCTGCAAAGGATTGGGCTTGTTGCCTACAAGTTGGACCTACCTGCTGAACTCAATGGTGTTCACGATACATTCCATGTATCAAATTTGAGAAAGAGTCCAACACAAGAAACAGTGATCATTCCTGCTGACGAAGTACATATCGACGACACGCTCCACTTCACTGAAGAACCTGTTGAGGTCACGGATTGGAAGGATAACAAAACGCGCAGGAGCAGTGTCAAACTCGTTAAAGTTCGTTGGAATGCTAGGCATGGACCTGAATTCACGTGGGAACGTGAGGATCGAATGAAAGAGAAATACCCCCATTTATTTCCTAAGAACCCCGCATCTAGAAGCAGAACTTAAATTTCGGGATGAAATTTATTTAACGGGGGGAGAATGGGACAACCCTCACCAAACCAGGTATCCGTACGAATTAATTAATATTTAATTACTACTTAATTGCTGTGCTTGCTTACAACTGTGATTAAACTGCTTACTGATTTCTGATACATACATACTCATGCATCACATTCTATACTGTCACTCTATTATTTTTACACAAACATCAGTGACAACCTTGATGCACAAAAAAAAGCACAGTGAGCACACTATACGGATAACCCAGTAAACATGCTGACATATCCAGCATCAGACAGTTACTGTCTCTGAGGCCATTATGAGCCGAGAATAGTTTACTACACTAGTAGGGAGTGTAGGGAGGTGAGGATTGTAGAACGACGTCACTAGGTGATTGTTATAGTGACCGGATGTGCCTAAAACGTATTTTGAATATAAAATTTTGCACTTTAACACAAAAATTCAGCATTTATCTAAACTAGTAAAGTGCAAAAAGTTGGAAAAATATTACTAGACACTTTCCAAAGTGTCGGGAATAAATTGTGTCACTAGAACAAATATTAACGGCACTTTAAACGCTTATTAAGCACTTTAACGGATTAATATCCAACCATACAACCGGACTTAACCCGGAACCTAAAAATATTGACAATGACACTATTTTTCCTTTTCTGAGCTAGTTAGGGTCCCCGAATACCCTAACACCCGTTATATTTTATAACATACTAGTAACTTAATTTAAGTTCCTAAATAAACTAACTAAGCATTTAACCAATTAGTTGAAATTGAACTACTTACCCACCCCCCTCTAACCGTTTGTTTCCCCTAGGGAACACACACCATAACTTTTGATTAATTTAATCCATGTGCTTAAAATCTTGTTGACAAAAGATCCAATGGGTCTTGGTAAATAATGGGTAATAAGAAGTCTTATTGGATAACCATCTCTTACATTCCACACTTCAAAAACAAAATTTCACTTCTTTCTCTCCCTTGCCTTGTCTTCGGCCGAGAGTCATAGCACCATCCCACCATCATTCAAATTTGATCAAGGCATTATACATACTTACAAGTGTGAAGGATCACGTATAAGGAAGCTCGGTGCTTACGGATTGCCAAGGACCTCACCACAACGCTATTAACCACCTATTTTTCGTCTAGTTTCGTCCCTAGCCTCAAGCTAGTAGTAAGTGACTCTAAACACCCTATTGTTCATATCTAAAGTGGTTAATAAGAATTTTGTCGAATAAAAATTATAAACACTAGAGACCAAAACTAAAAGTCTACTAAAAATAATAAACATGGTGGTTAATGGATGAATATTAGTGTAAAACTTTTGAAACTAGTTTTGTTATGATTATTTATTGTTGTTGATTGCTAGTGTTGGAATGGATCGTCATCAAACCACGCTAGATCATGTTCATGGAACATGAACTAGCCTTATGTTAAGTCGTAAAGTTATTAGATGACGAACTCTTTCAAACATAAACATGAACTTGTGTAAAAACAATTTTTCTTATAAAATGGAGTTCTAAACTAGTAGATCTAAAGATCTACAAGTGGTATTTTCGAAGAACCAAGTGTAAAATGAAATCATGTTTTAGAAGCCGGATCTTTCATAAACAAAGGTGATTTTGGTGAACACACAAATGTGTAGACACTTGTGTAACAAAAGTTTCAACAAGAAATTTTTTCTGTAAATTTTGACTAGAAGATGTACAAATGCATTTTCTGTAAAAATAAGATTTTCGAGAAACCAATCTCATTTAAAAAAATAGAAAGATCTATTAAAAATAATGGAAAATTTCTACGCACTTTTACATAAACCACAAGTTCATGTGTTTTGCGATTTGTATCTATTTTGATCTAGTTAATGTTGAAATATTGTTTGTTAATGTTGGGAACATGTTGATCTGAATTCTTAAAAGAAAATGATATGCTTGAAAGCGTGGCCACCTCCAGTTACAGGGGAAATTCTGGCGAAATTTTTCCAAAAATCTAACACTTGGAAATATTTTTTTATCAAGTGTTATGAATATAATTTTTAACTTATTTTTCCCAAATAAATTTCGCCATGATTTTATTACAAAATTTCTAAGTGTCGGAGGTGGGATTTTCACAAATAAAACTTGCTAAAATATATATTTAGAATATATATTTTCATAACAACACTTGTGTAAATTTTTACGATTATTTTGTGAACTACGTAAATATTATTTTTAGGGTAAAAATAATATTACTGAATATTAACGGCTCCAAAATAATGCGAACGCCTCCACAATAAATATTTAAGTTACACCGGTGTTATTTATACCTCCCGATCCTTACAACGTAACTTACGTATTTTCAGAAAATACTCATAAGTGTGTATTTTGACAAGGATATTATTTTGGAAAATTATATGGAATAAAATATAATATTTTTGGGAAAAATATTTATATTTTGGAAGTAAAGTATTTTGTACAAATGAAATAAAATATATTACATTAAGTGAGACTTAATAATATATTTCGAAGTTATACGAACGCACATGTATTAAAACCCCCATCCTTAGGAAGGAATATTTACAAAATAATTACGAAGTGTAATTACGAAATAGTTGCCCAACTATTTCCCAAAGACATTAAACCTTAAGCTAAGGCACGGCCGTCCGTCTAATAGTAGTTAGTACGTGTAGGTCGTCGCACAGCAGATGGTCTGGGAGTTACTTTTTAGAGACGCACTTCGGTGAGTTCATGTCCCCCTTTTCTCTTAACTGTTTTCAGTTTTCTAAACTGCGGGGGTGAAATACATGTTACTATGATTACGAATACTTTTTACATGGTATGGTTAGCTTAAGGAGGGTTAGGACGTACAGATCATGTGAGTGAGTAGGCGCAACTTGAGGCCATTAATCCTCATTGTAGGACCGAGGGACAGTAGCGGTAGATCTATCTGGGTGTAGCGAGCCCAACCCCTGAGCCCGCTTAATGGACCAGGTGGTGACTTTGTACCCAACGCAAAATCCGCTAGGTTTGAGTCTTCCTACGGCACTTCACACATATCATTGGCTTTGCAACCCACTGGTGATCTCTTTTTCCTTATTGCTACATACCAGGATTTTTATACTTACAAAGGTTTTACATACTCACTTACACATGAACTCGCTCAACATTTTTGTTGATTTTTCCAACTTACATGTATTTCAGGGAACTAAGGATCAGGCACGGTATGCTACGTTTTCACGCTGCGTAGAGTTATGGGATCATCCGAGTTTAGGGGTTGTGGCTTTTACCTGGACGAGTCACAGTTCTTAAACTACGTCTATCTTAAGTTTGTGGTTGTGTCTTTCGAACAATTTTTTTTATGTTATTAGGTTGTAATTTCCGTTGCATGTGTCAACGCATTAAGACAATGTTGTGGTATTTTACTTTTCAAACTTAAATCAATGGATGATCTGTATGGTTTTAATTTCATATAGCTTTGTTGTGATTAAGCTATGGTATTAAGAAGTCACACCAAATAAACCCACGCTTCCGCGAAGCCAGGGTGTGACATTTAAAATATCCGATAATGTGGATACCGAGCGTAACACTTATACAAGTATTACATGTACAAGTTAGTATGTAACGTGTAATATTAAACGAGCCATTTATGGTAACACATGTACCGGTAATTTTGGAATATATAATATGAAACGGGTCAGTTGTTGTGCACATTTTGGAATATATAACATGTGTTAAGCCTCTGTTATAATCTTTTTGTAAGTTTAATTTTAGGGCCTTAACACTGATGTACATGTAGTTACATTTGTGTTAATAAGTTTAACTTTAGGACCTTAACACTGATGTACTTGTTTTGTTCATAGGTGAATGGATGTCTATGTTCAAAATAAAGATGGTTATCAAGACGCAAAGCGTAGCTAGAATTTTTAACCTTTATGATAGTTTTTGGATCATCTTTATATATTTAAGTTTGTATAAACATTTTTGTTACCTTTAAGTATGATTGTAATGCTTACTAACAACCCATGATGACAAGTGACTTTTGTTTTGATTAACATTTGTAAAATGTTGGTCACTTCATTCCTTTGGTACACATGTGTTACATACGTTAAAAAGGCAATGTTACATATGTAACAATGGTCGTTACATATGTAACAATGGTTGTTATATATGTAATATATTTAATGAAAAACGTATGAGCTATTGAATATCACCCTTTATGCAAGATATATTACCCCGAAGTGTAACACATGTTACAACATATAAGACAAAGTAGATCATGCCCTACATTCAACAATGTAACACTTCTTACCCTGAAGTGTAACACATGTTACAACAGTATATGCACATCATAATGTTACGATCAGTATATGCACATCATAGTGTTTTGCAAACCACTTTCATATGCATTAATACAAGTCGGGTTACAACAAAGATTACAATGGATGCTTAACACATGTTATCATATGTATACAAGTCGGGTTACAGCAAGATTACAATATTAACTAAGCCCATCATTAAACCCATCGCCTCTGTCGACTGTTTTCACCCTTATCACATGTTAAGCAACTACATGTTCCAAGTAATATCTATGTTAACACACGTTATATATCATTCTATTAGGGGCTTAACACATGTTATACATGAACACATGTCAGGTTACATCATGGTGTTCTGTTACAGCATTACCACTAACACATATTATAAATGAACGAAGAGTTCTTTCCCAAAAAATGTGACTTATTCAATATCTTTTTTTTAACACATGTCCCCACATTAACGTCGCCTACATCCATCCAGCTTGTCAATTGAATATCTTTATGGGTCTGTTTCTGTAAATCAACACACGTTATATATCATTCTAACAGGGGCTTAACACATGTTATGGGTCTGTTTCTGTATTATAACACACAAAAACAGTTACTATTCAGATCAAAAGCCCAAAACAAAGCAGCCTAACCAACAAAAAACAATTACTATTCAGATCAAAATCCCCAAACAAGCAACCAAACCAACAAAAAAACAGTTACTATTCAGATCAAAATCCCCAAACAAGCAACCAAACCAAACACAATTTTTTAACATAAAAATGATTTTAACACAAAAATAATTAATCCATGGATCAAAATCAACAAGTTTGAAACCAAAACAAGTAATCCATGGATCAAAATTAAAATTTATAAACACCATTATTGATTGTTGGAGACATAAATCAACACAGAAGAATGAAAACCAAACTATAATCAATAGCATTGATATATTATTACCTATAAACGTCCTTCTTTCTTTTGAAACAAAAATCAATGGTATTGAAAATTAAAAATCTTTTGGCAGCATTCTTAATTCTGGAAAAAATAAAACCAATTGTGAAGAACAAAAATCAAAGTAAATGGCAATTAATTATCAAAACCAACTTATTATTCAAAGGAAACTAAAACCAAAATGAAAATATTTTGACAGCATCTTGATTCTTTGATTTCTTTTATGAAAATAACAACATCAACGTCATAATCGTTGTACAAACCTGAAACATTTTTGAAGGGGTATGGTCCCAAAAAGCCGCCCAGACCTTCATTCAGGTCGCGCGCAAGACCATACTCCTTATTCAGCAAAGTGTTCAACTTTAACCTCGCGCGGGTTACTCCAGCATGGATTAACCCCGCGTGAGGTCTCAACAAGAGAAAACACCAAATTCAACACTTAGCATTCTGAATAAGAGCCTCCAGCTCCAATAATCCTGTGCGGGCTAGTTACGTGCCCAGCAAGGGTCGCACAGGAACTATAGCGCAAGGCCACTTCAGAAGGTACGAAAGGTACAAGTGGCAGAAGAAAGGAGCCAATCCGCGTCCTCCATGTTGTGCCCAATCGTGCTCCACGATCGTCTGACGTGTAGGAGACAGAGAGTACACAAGGACGCCTATGTGGCACCAATCACAGGGCAGAGACATCTGCCCCATGATCTCCACTTACCTGCTGATGGCAGAAGGACGGCCAGGCCGACAACTGTGACACGTGGCTCCAATCACGGTGCGCCAGCACCGGAGAACTTCTAGAAGCCACTAACGGTCGACACCAGTGAGACAAGGAGCATATCCTCTATGTTGTCGCCTTCCTGCCCAAGGCCCATCAGCCCACATCCTCTTACACCTCTCCGGCTATAAATAGAGACCTTAGTTCACAGGTTAAACATTCTATTCCTTCTACTCTCACTCTTAACACACAATTATCTCCTCAAAGCAGTCACTTATTCTCATGCCGGAGTCTGGTTAAGAGGGAAACCCCCATATTCCCTTCTTAACGAGCTAACGGTGTTCTGTTTTGCAGGATTAACGGATCATTAAGGAGCTCAGAAAGTCATAAGAAGATTAACCCTTATGGTAGAAACATAAACCAAACTAATTAACCCTAAAATTAGTTCAATGTTTCTTCATTGGCACCTACCGATTTTTTGCAAATCACTTTCATCTTCTTTTTCTGAGTTTTCTAAGTGTTTTTCCTTCGATCATGGCTGGTCAAGGAATTATTCCCGATTTTGGTTTTGGAACAAACTCTAACGTAGTGTTGGGGGAGGACAATCAAAATGTCCAAGTCCAGCATGTAGAGGAAATCGGTGAAATCGAAGTAACCAATACTGGGGGACCCCGCGCGAATGCCACTCGCATCACCCAAACGGTAACCCCAGTGATTCACGTCGCTGGCCCTTCAAACCCAGCACCACCTCAGAACATTTCGGCGCTATTAGGGCTGCCAGAAGGCGAAACTCCAGCCTCCTGGTACGCCAAACAAATTGCTACCATCAATGCGGCGTATCAATCTTTGAGCGCACAACAAGCAGTCTTACAAGCAGAACCATCTTTGGTTACACCTACGGGTCCCAGTTAGGGGGCGCGCCAGATACCCCCACAACAAAACCTTCTCGGAAGAGTTAACCGGCCTCCTCCCCTAAGGAGACCAAGCGCGCACGACACGCGCGACACACAGGGAGAGACTGAAAGCTATTATGACCATCCGTCAAACGTCCAAAGGGGTCCAATTCATTGCCAGCTCGGGCCGCGCAATATGAATAATGAGTGGGATGACACAGACCCAAGCGACCCAACTTGGCAAGATGATGAAGGATCCTCCGTCTTCAACCGTCTGCAGCGAAATCACGAAAATTACAAGCCAAGGCAGCGCATTGCATACAACGAAGAAGCATAACAAGACTTCAGCTTCGCCTATAGACCAGCCAAAGCTGCAGAACACTCGAAGTTTATCCCAAAGATTGCTTTGGCACCGCTCTCAAGAGAAAAGCTACCCCCAACGGTGGGAAAATTCAATGGTTTAACTGATCCTGACGACCATGTCAGAGTATTTACAAGCGTTGGTTGTATGGGAGGATGGAATATGCCGATGTGGTGTCATTTGTTTATCCAGACGCTTACTGGGGCTGCTCGCGCTTGGTTCGACAGCCTCCCGCCTGGAAAAATCAGTTCATGGGTTGATTTCATAACATAGTTTGTGAATCACTTCAGCCATCAAAGGCGCTATCAACGAGATACGTCTGAAGTAACAGATATCTGGCGAAGAGAGAACGAAGGTTTGGAAGACTTCAACACACGCTTCAACAAAGAATGTCTAGAAATCGGCAGTGTAAGCGAACAGCTCATGCGCGCTCACTTTAAGAAAGCTATTCGGTGTGATAGTCTCATCAGAACTATCACCGGAAAAGATGGTATGCCTAAGGAATGGAGTAAGCTGATGGAAGCCGCAAAAATAGTAGCGCAAACTGAGGAATCGCTAGCGGGAGCCAAGAGCTCATACTCTGAAGATCGTTTTTCCAAGAGAAGCTCGCGCGACTATGGCAAGTGCAACAAGGGCAAAAGTCATGATTGGAAATCTGGAAAACCAAGTGGTTATGAGGAAAGATCGCGCTACAAAGAGAACGCGCGGGAAACAATTGACAGAATTGGGTATCGAAAGGCAGTCAGGGATGATAACCGAGAAAAGCACTGGACTCCGCTCATAAAAACACCAAAAGAGGTGCTAATGACGGAGAACCACGACTTCAAGGCTCCAAGGCCTATGACAAACAAAAAGGGACAAGACCCGAACCTGTACTGCGATTTTCACAAGGATACAGGTTATCTGACAGATGACTATATCAGCTTACGACAAGAGATCAAGAAAGCGCTAAAAAGCGGAAAGTTGAGCCACTTGGTGAAGAACGTGCGCAAAGAAACACGCCAGATCCAGCGCCATGATGACGGAAACCAAAAGAAAGTCAGGCGCCTGGAAACTCACATGGTCAACAGACCAAGATACAGCACAAGAGATAGAGGCAAACGCCCTTATGAACCTGCATGGCAAGAACAACAGGTCATCTTCCCGGTAGTACGCGGGGGCCCTCGCGCCACTCGCCCCGTCGTCATTACCGGTATCATCGGTCATTATGAAATAGAATACACCTTCATTGACCCGGAAAGTACAGCCGACATCATCAATGAGCAATGCTTTAATCAGTTTGACGATGAAGATAAAGCAAGACTTGAGCTGGTTGATTACCCTCTATCAGGATTTTGCAACGAAATGGTTTTCCTGTTAGGCCAAATCAGCTTCCCCGTCACGTTATCTGATGGGAAGCACTCAAGAACCACAAATGTCAACTTCATGGTAATGCCTGTCAAATCAAGTCATGATGTTTTGATTGGGAGAGAAACCCAAGGTGAATTAAACATGGTAACTTCCACACCCCACTCAGCCATTGGGTTCCCAACTGAGACGGGGGTGGCAAGTATCTATGCGAAGACAGAAGTAATGTCAGCAGAAGAGGTGCGCCCAGCAAAAGCGGCAAAAATTTCAACGACTGAGCCAGAAAAGTGGGTTTTAAACCGTAAATACCCAGAGCAAACGGTGACGATTGGCCACGCAATCTCACCAAATATCAGAACGCACCTCAAGCAACTTTTGTTCAGGAACATAGATATCTTCGCCTGGACTCTGACTAACATGACCGGTGTCCCGCGCGACGTTACTGAGCATTGTCTTAACACTTATCCCTCCGTTGAACCAAAAGTGCAAAGAAGGCGCAGCTTAGGGGCGGATAAGACTAAAGCGATGAATGAGCAAGTGTGTGAGCTGCTAAAAGCAGGAATCTTGAGAGAGGTGCACTGTCAAAGCTGGCTTGCAAACCCCGTAATGGTGGAGAAGTCTAATGGAGGATGGAGAATGTGCGTCGATTATACCGATCTCAACAAGGCGTGCCCCAAAGATTGCTATTCTTTGCCTGAGATCGACAAAAAGATAGATTCTCTCGCGCCATACAGATGGAAATGTTTTCTAGATTGTTACAAGGGGTATCATCAGGTTCAAACGAAGCTCGAGGACGAAGATAAGACAGCTTTTCGAACCGACATCGGCATCTTCTGTTACACAAAGATGCCATTCGGTCTCAAAAACGTTGGCGCAACATACCAGCGCCCGATGGATACGATTTTTGCTGATGACATCGGAAAGCAAATAGAAGTCTACATCGATGATCTCGTGATTAAAAGTCCTGACGAAGACCAGATGTTAAAGGACATTGAGAAGACATTTAACTCTTTGCGAAGCGTGAATATGAAGTTAAATCCAGCCAAATGTTCCTTTGGTATGGAGGAAGGCAAATTCTTAGGCTTCGTGGTCACAAATGGAGGTTTTAAAGTTAATCCAGAAAAAGTTCAAGCCATAGAGCGGATGCCATCACCGCGAACGATCAAAGAGATGCAAAGGTTGGCCGAACGCCTAGCCGTACTTAACCGTTTCCTGTCAAACCACGCTGCAAAGGCATATCCTTTTATCAGCAATCTGCGCAACTGCGTGAAGAAGCATGAATTCAAATGGACGCCTGAAGCAGAAGCCACTTTTCAGCAAATGAAAGAATGCTTAATCAAACTCCCTACCCTGACCGCGCCGTTCGTAAAGGAACCACTCATCCTGTACATGTCTTCTTCAGATAAGGCAGTTGGGTCGGTACTGCTAGTGTGGAGAGATGGAGTTCAAACTCCAATTTACTACTTCAGTAGGGTGCTTACAGATCCAGAAACGAGATATTCAACAATGAAAAAGCTAGTGCTTGCGCTGCTATACGACTCTAGGAGGCTGCGCAGATACTTCACAGGCCACGTCATCACCGTACTTACTAATTTTCACATTGGCACAATATTGCAAAAGCCAGAAACATCTGGGCAGTTAGCAAAGTGGGTGATCGAGCTGGGGGGCCACAACATTCTATACAGGCCGCGCCCAGCAATCAAGGGGCAAGTGCTAGCGGACTTCATCACTGAAGTCCCAGAAGATAAGATCAAAGATTGCGAGATTGTTGAGACTCCCATAAAAGACACGTCCAACGGGCTACGGTTGCTTTACACCGATGGAGCCTCAAACGAAGATGGCGCAGGAGCTGGATTGCGCCTTGTTAGCCCTGAGAAACATGAATTCACATACGCCATCTAGTTGGATTTCAAGAACACCAACAATGAGGCGGAATATGAGGCATTCTTGGCAGGCTTGCGCCTCGCCATCAAAATGGGAGCTTAAAACCTACAAGCGCATGTTGACTCACTCCTGATCGCCAGTCAAATCAACAGATTATATGATGCAAAGGGCGAAGTTATGGCTTTGTATTTAGACCAAGCAAAAGAGTTGCTTCAACAATTCAAGTCATATAAGGTAGTGCACATCAATCGCTCAGAGAACAAACCAGCAGACGCCTTGAGTAAGCTCGCTTCAACTTCTTTTCAACATCTCGCCAAAGATGTAAGAATCAAAGTACTAAAAAACCCGTCGGTTTTGCTGCATCAAGTGAATGTGATCGAGATAGGGCAACCATCTTGGATGACCCCTATAATCCAGTATTTGCAAGAAGGAATACTCCCTGACAACAAAGCAGAGGCAAGAAAGATACAGAACAAGGCCTTGCATTATGAGATGAATGGCGGTATCCTATACCGAAAATCCTTCTTGGGGCCACTTTTGCGCTGTGTGGACCCCAAGATGCAAATTACTTGATCAGGGAGATTCACGAAGGAATATGCGGCATCCATGCGGGCCCGCGCATGGTTGTCGTGAAGATAATGAACGCTGGATATTACTGGCCAGGTATGCACGTGGACACCCGAAAGGAGTTGCGCAAATGCGACTCCTGCCAAAGGCACGCCCCGAAAACCCTATGCCCAAAGAATGACCTCATTCCTGTGTCCACTACCTGGCCTTTCCAACAGTGGGGGATTGATATGGTGGGACCTTTCCCAGAAGCTCCTGGAGCTGTGAAATTTATAATTGTTGCCGTGGATTACTTCATAAAATGGGTGGAAGCCAAAGCACTCGCCTCAACTACTGCAATGATAGTGCACAAGTTCATTTGGGAGCACATCATTTGCAGGTTTGGTCTCCCACTCAAAATCGTAACGGACAACGGCACTAATTTTAGTTCCGAAGATCTCCAAAAATGGATGAAAGAAATAAAGATCGAACACACTTTCTCTTTCGTTGCGCACCCTTAAGGCAACGGCCATGTACAAAGTGTAGATGAGCTTCTGAGCATCCTGTGGGCTCATCGAACCATGCCGAAAACAAGTACTGGCGAAACCCCTTTTAGCCTAGTTTATGGCTCTGAGGCGGTTATCCCAGCTGAAGTTGGCCTCCCCTCGTCGCGCTTGACTGCAGTCAACACAATCGATAACGAGGCAGAGCGCCGTCTTGACTTGGATTTACTCGAAGAGAGGCGCGGAATAGCGCGAATCAAAGAAGCCAAGTATAAGACACAATTGGAGAGGTACTACAATGCAAGAGTACGCATTTGTACCTTCACTCCAGGAGAATATGTCTTCAGAGACAATGAAGCTTCAAACACTGAACGCCCCGGGAAGCTAGCACCCAAGTGGGAAGGCCCATACTTAATACACGAGGTGCTAAGGAAAGGGGCATACAAATTGCGCACTCTGGATGGACACATAATCCCGCGCACGTGGAACGCGCAACAATTGCGCAAGTGTTATATGTGACTGATCTCAGCCTTGCGCCTTTAACCACTTATGTTGGCCACGCGCCTATCTTAATTTCCTATGTTGGCTATATGCCCTTTATTTTACTTCAACAATGTATGTGGCCTAAGCGCCTATTTCCTACTTAATGAAAGCATACGCCTTATGTTTTCCTTTTGTCATGATAACTTCTACGTTACAAATGCATGTTAAACTTTTGATTAGCACGAAAACACTTCAGTAAATTATGAGCTCTCGAGTTATGCCTCCAAGGTCCTCCGCGAACATAGCGCGAGACCGGGCAGTTACGCTCACACAAGAGCCACACTTACATTCATTCGCGCTAATTTAACCAAAGTTTCTAACAACAGTGCAATAATTGTAACTTCAAAATTAATAGCAAACACAATGCTATATTATCAAAGGCGCACCACGCAATGAGCACATAAGAAATAAACAAAAACATCATTGATTCATTGCAAAATAGCGCGAAAACGCGTCTAGTTACATTCAACACGAAAATAAAATTACAAGGCACGAAGCCTATCAACGCTAACTATTCATAACCATCACCTCCATCATCATCATTTCCATCACCATCGCCACCATCATCACCAGCTGTTTCTTCTTCATCAGACAGATCAACGGTCACAGGTGGGTCGAGAATCTGCTTTAACCGTTGGCACCAGTCATCATGCTCCAATGCCTTTGCGACCAGATCCATCACAGGCAGTGATAGATGATCATAAGCCTTTTCAGCGCGGGCTAACTCAGCTTCAGCCTAATCGGTCACTGAGCAGTGACTAACATCAAACGCTTGACCTAACGCCTCTTCAACATGCTGCGCACACTCTAGATAACCTCTACAGTGACCAACCACGCGCGAGACATCTATGAGAGCAGCAACAGCTCCATTCAGGATAGAGTTGGCCATCTACAGCAAACGCAATGGATAAGAAATAGGTTTTAACAAATAAAGCCTAGGTTAAGAATAGAACCGTACCAGAACTACTCCTCTGCCACGCATCCACTCAGCTTCTGCGACTAGCGTGTCAACGATGCCTTAAGCCTCAGAGTAATTGTTTTGCGCCACATTGAGGGCTGATGTACTTATATCTCGCGCCTCCTCAGCAGTGGCAGCTTTCACCCTTTCAGCCTCAAGGTCGATTTCTAAGGACTCACTTTTGTCAGTTTGCTCTTGCAAACGACGCTTCAACTCTGCAATTTCAATGTCCTTAGCTGCCAGGTGTTTGTCCCTACTGGACACCTGCGCTTTCAACTCAGCCTGCAGAAGGAAAGACAAACTTAGAAAATTTCACAAGCAAAAAAGCATAAAGGAAGGAAGGGTTAACAATGATCAAACCTCAACATGTTCTCTATCAGCCTGAACATCTTCAACCTTCCCTTTCAATTCAACAACTTGACCCTCAAGTTTGGTAATCTTGGCTCGGGCCGCGTACATACGCTGATTATCTTTCTCATAAATTTTCTTCCAGTCAGCACGCTCCTTCGCCAGAAGATCTTCAGCAGCACGAAGCTTGCCCCGAAGACCTTCACGGCCCCACTCCTCCGATTTCCTATCGGACTCAAATTTAGCCTTCTCTTCATCAAAAGCAGCTTTCGACTTTTCAAATTCCTTGACATGCCTTAACAACCGCTCACGGTACTTCTCCCATTCCTCTCGCTCCCTAACCATTGTGCGCCACTCGCGCATAATTTGATGGTTAGCAGCATGTGTATTGGCCTCGCCAACAACATAAGCATGATACAACCCATTGTGGGTTCGTGCTCTTTGCCGGTTAACCTCACCGGGAGGAAGAGAGTTCAGAAACCAGTCGCGACAAGGAGCAAACTCCAAGAATGTGTCTTTCTGCTTCAAACCCCATGGTGGTTGGTGCGGAGCATCACCACGAGTCTCCTCATTATAAGACTTGTAATAAATATCTCCCAAGGTATCCCTGGGACCTATAGGAGATTGTGGCATTGAACTTTTCCCTCCCGCACCAACCTGACCAGCAGCGAAACAAGCACTCGCACCACCTGCAGTGGCGGATTTTTCCTTATGAATGTCAGAACGCGATCCCCCGGTAGTAGAAGTTATTTTAACAGTCTGAAGGGGGCATCAGGTTGCACAGGCTTGGTCAGCTTCTCAACCTCCGGTTCCTTCCTTTTCTCATGAAGGGGCTGGTCAAGCCCCGTGATATGAACGACCTCCGGACCCTGCGCTT
Source organism: Helianthus tuberosus (assembly GCA_030545235.1). Taxonomy (NCBI): domain Eukaryota; kingdom Viridiplantae; phylum Streptophyta; class Magnoliopsida; order Asterales; family Asteraceae; genus Helianthus; species Helianthus tuberosus. The sequence goes on from JARYGA010040657.1 coordinate 17,546, forward strand.
TTTCATAAGCAGTAGTAGCAGCGGCCCCGGTCTCCTTGGGATCATCACCAACAGACTTTCCAGAAGCCTTTTTCTTCTCCTTCTCCTTCTCAGCAGCCTTACTCTTCTCCTTCTCAGCCTCTGACCCAACAGTCTTAAAAGGCTTGATCGTAACCTTGGTCTTCTTCAGCACCGGCTCTTGAGGATCTTTGAAAACAACATTCCTCTTTTCAGGGGTCTTCTTTTTGGCCTCTGCAGAAACCAAGTGTTAGCAAGAGGTGGCAACAAGAAAGCAAGGTAGTCAAGAAACTAACCAGGAGAAAATTTATAAAGAGAGCGCAGATTGCTCTGTTTCCCGATTACGGGAGCTCCACCAGCCTTCTGCGCCACAGAAGCACCAGCTGTGGTCTCCCTACTCCTTTTCCTGCTTATCAACTTCTCAGCAGGTTCTTCCTCTACTTCCTCCTCTTCATCTTCAAGCGCGATAGAGGACGGAGTGGCTCCAGCATCTGGGTTTCGAGAACCCACGCTCCCTGAGCTCTTTGAACCAGCAGCTCTTGTCTTCTTCTTGCCTATACGCGACAAACCTTCAAGTGAGTCACTGATAATAACGTAATCTTCCAAGTTACTCTGACGAAGGCGGAGAGTACCTTTGTTAGCAGCACCAGCAGTCGCGCGGCTACTCCTGCCCTTCTTGTTGGTCACCTCGGCGTCTAAGGTAATCACCTTCTTCCGCTTGTTGGGTTTTTTCTTCTTCTCTTCAGGGTCAATCCCCAAGTCGCGCAACACACCTGCAAAGATGTTAGACCATGAACTTAGCTCCCCATTTGAAGACCCTACAGACTCCTCGCTGGAAAGATAGAGAATCTCTTTCCCAGCGGAAGTCATAACTCGCAAGGCCTGGGGTTAGGTATATGCGCACATTCAGTCGCGGTAGGCGGATTGGCAAAAGCTCCAGCGACGGGATACATGAAGTGACCCCTAATTGCATCATACCAATATTGCTCACCTGCTTCCAGCGGGTGAACGCCCATGAACCCACCAAAAGTGGGGAAAACAGCTTGTTAAAGGCGTACCTCTACATTCAAAATTCAACAGTTGAGTGCAACGAAATTAAACAAAGAAAAAAAATCAAGGAAGCAGCTAACCTCTATCTTCAAACTTCAAAACCGAAACTTCGTTGCTCTCAGCTGGCCATTTATCACTCATCCGCACCGCAACAAGGACGTTTTCACCAAAAACTCGGTTAGGGGTGGCAGTGAGCTTCACATACCAATCCTCTTGCTTAGGTATCGCCAACTCCTCCTTCTCGATCACGTCCGGTGCACGAAAGGTCATGGCGATTGGGATGACTTCATCTCGAATGAAGAAAAATTTTTGTTTCCAGTCATGGAAACTCTTGGGTGGGTTCAGAAGTATCTTCTTGGCAGACCCTCGACTGCCAAAAGAATAGAAGCCCATGTTCTGGATCAGTTGATAGAACGCCCTAAATCTTTCCACCGTCAGCTCAACACCATGGGATCGGCATAGAAATTCGAAGTGTTGAACCCTCACCATTCTAGGTGGACTCATTTGAGAAATGTGGAACCCATAATACTAAAGTATATGGGCCATAACTCCGTCACCGGCAACCGGAAGTTGCCCTATAGAAAGAAGTCTTCAAAAAGGGTAATATACCCGGCGGTGCATCGGCGGCCATCTGATTCTGGCCGGGGTATCGGGCATCCCATTCCAGTGGAAACCGGAATCCTCGGGTAATTTGTTCAAATAACCCCAAGTCCCATTTGAGGACAGGAACGGGACCTTCTTCACATGGGTTTTCTTCTTGACGATGTTCTTCAGCCATAGATACTCAAAGAAGAAATTGCTAAAATGATGAGAAACTTGAAGATCTGCTAAAGATCATGAAGATCTGCTACTGAGGGTTTAAAGATTTGAAGATATGAGGAAGACAAATAGAGAGAAAAGATGGCAACAGTGGAAGAGGTAAGGATCTTCTCACCCCTCATCGGATATATATACCCATCGCATTTAATGTGATGGGTAAATATGCCGAATCCACCGCGCGCGTAGCCTATCAGAAGCTGCCACGTAAGGCGAGATTCCCGGAGTGACGGTTACCACGCGCGCGTGGCCCTCACTCGCCTGACGGAAAGCCGAACCGTCAGGAACAGCGTCATCATAACCGTGTAAGTAGTCAACTCAAACGTCACCCTCAACGACATTTGCACCAACCCGTCAGAATTCAAAATTCGAGGTTGTTCCCGCTCAAAATTACTACAAACTTCATGCATAAGCTACTTAGGCCGCGCAACATTCATAACTATCCAATGAGCCTGCGTGCTTAAACCTCAAAAACGGAGAATCACCAAGAATCAGTTATGGTAGTCGCGCTGTAGCAATTGTCAAACATTTACACGTGCGCCATCTACCAAACCAAAAGCAAGCATTTTTAGCACCTCTCTTTTCTAAGTCCAGAGCTCCAACCACTTGCTTCGCGCATGGTGCAGCACTGGACTGGGGGACTTGAAGGGGTATGGTCCCAAAAAGCCGCACAGACCTTCATTCAGGTCGCGCGCAAGACCATACTCCTTATTCAGCAAAGTGTTCAACCTTAACCTCGTGCGAGTTACTCCAGCATTGATTAACCCCGCGCGAGGTCTCAACAAGAGAAAACACCAAATTCAACAATTAGCATTCTGAATAATAGCCTCCAGCTCCTATAATCCTGCGCGGGCTAGTTCCGTGCCCAGCAAGGGTCGCACAGGAACTATAGCGCAAGGCCACTTCAGAAGGTACGAAAGGTACAAGTGGCAGAAGAAATGAGCCAATCCGCGTCCTCCATGCTGTGCTCAATCGTGCTCCACGATCGTCTGACATGCAGGAGACAGAGAGTACACAAGGACGCCTATGTGGCACCAATCACAGGGCAGAGACACCTGCCCCACGATCTCCACTGACCTGCTGATGGCAGAAGGACGGCCAGGCCGACAACTGTGACACGTGGCTCCAATCACGGTGCGCCAGCACCGGAGAACTTCTAGAAGCCACTAACGGTCGACACCAGTGAGACAAGGAGCATATCCTCTATGTTGTCGCCTTTCGGCCCAAGGCCCATCAGCCCACATCCTCTTACACCTCTCCGGCTATAAATAGAGACCTTAGTTCACAGGTTAAACATTCTATTCCCTCAACTCTCACTCTTAACACACAATTATCTCCTCAAAGTAGTTACTTATTCTCATGCCGGAGTCTGGTTAAGAGGGAAACCCCCATATTCCCCTCTTAACGAGCTAACGGTGTTTTGTTTTGCAGGATTAACGGATCATTAAGGAGCTCAGAAAGTCATAAGAAGATTAACCCTTATGGTAGAAACATAAACCAAACTAATTAACCCTAAAATTAGTTCAGTGTTTCTTCAATTTTCTTCATTGTCGTTGTCAAACTCGATGCCAAACTCTGGTAACATTAATTCATGCATTGTTGGTGGATTCTCCACGGTACATTAATGGTGGATTTCGTACTAAAGATCTTGTTTAAGAAGATGAAGAGGATTTGAAAAAATTCTCTTTTAAAATAAATAAGCTAAAAGAAATGGTGGTTGTACAATGATGTGAGATGCATTAATTAGAGTTGCCAAATCAAATGGGGATAAAATCTTTTGGGTTGGGAGGTTAAATGTAAAGTTACAATTATACCCTCAAAAGCAAAAAGTATAGTCAAGTTGTCTGTGTATACGTGGCTGATTGTAGGCCTTGTGATGGGTTTCCAAGGTTTTCTCAAAATAGAGGGTTTTCTTCCTAGCATTATCCTATATATATATATAAAGTAACACCGAAAAAAAAGATAGTGGTCAACACGTGGCAGCTCAGAATTGACCACATGGCCCAAAAAGAAAGCAAGAACTATAGATATTGGCTCTCTTTAATAATGAACAAAATCTTGATATAATGTTGTGTGCTAACGATCATAAGGGAAGTAAATCAAAATCTATTTGTGCCTGCTATTACATTACAGGTTATTAAATTAAAATGTTATGAGTACAACAGCATCAACCATAAGTTACTCTATATATTATGCCATTACTCCTAAAAATAAAATACCAAAGGTAATCTAACATCTTTGTACCCAACTTTGTCATCAATTTGAGCCCTAATAGATCTTTATCAACAATTGGTAACTTGAAAATTCATAATACAATCAAATTCCTTTGAAGATTCACAAATTTGATAGACAATTTAGGGCTTGTGAACAATTGTGGGGGGAGGGGGTGCTTGGGTAGATTAGAAACAGAAGAGTTGTCGAAAGTGAAATTGCAAATTGCATGCACTTTCTTTTCGTTCACTAATTGCATAATCTAAACAAATACATACAAATATACAAACAATCATTCAAATAACCGTACATGTATATATACCAATTCTTGATCTAAATAAAATTTGAATCTAAATTTGTATCAAAAACCTATTTGACATTAGACCAAACTCAAAGTTAGAATTGATGTTCAATAAGATTGTAATAATTTATGTGAAATAGAAAGAAAAACTAAACCGAAGAAGGGCATTGCTGATGTGAAAGGCTCATTTGGAAGCCCATACATCATAGGAGTTCAGATTGGTTGGTGGCAGGGATTCGCCAGCTGACGGTGTCTCTAACTTGGATTAAGGATCTAAAAATATTTCGCAATCACTCTTGAATCATCAAACATAGAGACAAATGTGTGTATGAGATTAAACAGAACATCAAACTAATAATCAAAACAAGATACATACATACATCGGTTAAGCCCCATGCCAACCCAAGGTGAGCTCCCCTAGGGTTGTAGATCTCACTACAAATCACACATAATTAAACTTACAAAGCAAGTCCCTATTTATAGTGAAATGGTTACTCTTAAACTAAGTACTATCGAATCCCTAATGCCGAGTAATATGAAGTATTTGCAAAATTTTATCATTTGCGATAACTAGGATGTTCTCGCAAATCCTTCCGATTACTGAAGGCTTAAGTAACCCTAAATCTTGATGTTCTCACATTTGATTATCATCATTCAAATTTAGGGTAAAGTTATTCTATAAAGGATCCTAAAAATAAGAAATGTACAAAGACACAATGGATCGCAAATATAACACAATGTCGAGCAAAATATGACACAACGCCAAAATATATAACACAATGTCGAAGAAAAAAGACACAGTGACATAAATATAGAAAAGACACAATGATGTAAACAAAAAGTCTAAAATCTATAGGCTAAACATCTAAAAACAAAAACCTAAAATCTCACATCGTAGAATTCGATGAGACGGTTCCAATGCCGCTTGAGGTCAATCGGGGTCCATTTGATACCCTTCTTACAACTTCTTATTTTTAGGAGACTTTTTTTTTTTGAACGGCCAACAAATTCAATCCCAAGCACTCTCGGGGCACCCAATGGATCAAACGGAGTACTCCGAGAGTAACCCGAGTCCACCATCAATTTCGGGGAAAATCCGGTAACCCACCCGCCCGTAGGCAGGACGGTGAAATTACCGGTAAAATCCGTTTGGCTCAAGAATCGAACCCAAGTTTCTCTGTGCCTCCTATCATTGCCCACTAATGACTCACTCTACATGACGTGGAAATTGAACTTGCATCTCTCAAGAAAATTACAAGCCTTTCAGCTTGATATATAGATTATTGAGGGAAGAATTTGTATTTGATCATAACCCTTTAAATTTATTGCTCAATTATTGTGACCTAGATTGCACAAAAAACAGATTGACCTGTATTGACCGACGGTTAGCTCACTATGGTCAATACATAAATAGAATGTAGAAAGTTTATTTACAAAATTACCCTCTTAAATATATCCAACCTGTTTTTTACAAGTGTTTTGGTTCACCATGAACCATCGTCACCCCATCATATTCAGTTTAATTTTCAAACATTAACAACACTCAAACTACTGTATCCAATATTTTAAAATTGGTTCCATGTCCCAATCATATTCACGTCAATTTTCACATAACCCTAGTTGTTATATGTCTCAAAATTCAAACGACAATTACGAATATTCAATGGGAAATGAGAACTGCTAGGAAAGATGAAAATGGACACTTCAAAAGTTAATAAATCAATATAACTTCCCCAAATTGAAGTATCACTTACAGGGGATAATGTTTAAGTTTTACAAATAGTTTGGCTCATGAAATTTCTTTTAAGAAATCATAATATGTAAAAAAAGGGACTTGAGTGAATTGAATTTCTCGAATTTGGTTGCAACACAGGCGGCAAAGGCGATGATGGTGAGGCTGTCACAGCTCCTTTGATCGAATTTATTCAAAACTAGGTTAGAAGCTCGTGTATTAAATTTGACGATTGAATAAAATATTAAACAATTAGTAATGTAGATTTTTGGAATTATTAAGTGATATTTTGAAATAAAATATTATTAAAATTATGTATAACAGTATAAGTAAGTACTATTGTTTGTTCATTTTAGTTAAATTAAGAAATAGAATACTAATGGGCAAAATAAGACAAATTGAACTCATATAGAATACGTGGTACAAACGGTTACTTATGTATTATGTATGTATTTGACATTGAAGTTGAATTTTTTACATTAATTTGAGTAAATTAATTCCAGTTCATATTTCATTTGTTTATTAACCAAACGGATTAGCAATGAATCCAAATTTTAGTCCCATAATTTCTTAGAAATCAAATAGACTCCTAAAATCCACTTAATATATTTATTTATGTTTTTCTATCTATATAATGTATACTTTAAAAAACAAGGGCTTCAAAAAAAATGATGTAACATCCATTCATTTGATAACTACTTAAGGGTATTGGGAGTGGGTGCGGTAAACACTTGGCAAAGTTGGTTGCCGATCGGTAAGCCCACCCCTCACATGTTTGACGCGCGGCAAGTTTGCCAAATCGGAGTTCGGTCACCGCATCGGTGAAGGGAGTGTGTGTGTGGTGGGGTGGGGTCCATGCCAATCTCAACCAATCACACATTTTTCCTTTTTTTTTTTAAGTTTACCACTTCACCAAGTGTCTAACCATTGCCAACACTTTTCAACATAGTTTAAACATTTATGACTGAATGACGTGGCACACTCTCATTGGTTGATTTTGAAGTTTACCACTTTCAAGTGTCTAACCACTCCCTACATCCTAAGTACAGAAAAGAAGAACAAAAGACTTATGTCCTCATACATGCTTTATTGGGTGTGAAGCTTGGACTAAGGACATGGACACCTCCCTTTATTCGAAATTATTATGCTTTTCCAATTTTATCCCTTTTACCTTTTACATTCCAATGATGGGTACCACTATGTGTAAATAGATTTGTATTAATTTAATTTGATTAAAATATATCTAACGCAACACTTATTATAATTATATTGATCAGACTTATTATATCAAATCTAAAAGTATTAATATGTTATACAACATGTGATGTTATTAGAAAGTTGTTTATATGGAACCAGTCAAATATTATAATTTTTTGCCTAAGGTGTACATTAAATTATTATCACTCTCTCTCAATCTAATAGGTGATATCACTGATTTGAACATAAAGACCCTGACCTATCAACATTCATAATGAAAGGGAGCACTAATGAAAAATGATATGAAAT
>JARYGA010040658.1:0-65491 GCA_030545235.1 Helianthus tuberosus
CCAGTTTAAACCAAAATGGTCTGATGAGTGTGACATTCTTGAAAATTTCAAGCCAATGGACTTTACATCAACTGATGGTGTCAAGGCTCCAAAAGCTAAAGTCATACCTCTCAAGGACATCCCAGAAGTGGTTAAAACCTCTGCTGCAAAGGAGTCTGAAAAGAGAAAGAAGAAAGAAAAAATTGATAACTTGTTTTGTGAATTCTGTGAGAAAAGGAATCATCTAACAAAAGATTGTTTCCACTTAAAAGCTTATGATTTAAACAGAACAAGTGTCATTGTTTCAGCTGAAGGTTGCATTGTCTGTGGTAAAACAAACCACAAAACTCAAGCATGTGTGTATCTCAAAAACTTTGATGTGAAAAAGAATGAGTACATTGCTAAAACATCCTTGAGTCCATCATCATCATCAACATCTGTCAAATTCACCAAGAAACAACCACTGTTTGTGCCAGTTCAAACAGCTGAACCAAACATCTGTCAAAAGAGATGTTCAGGTTACTGATGCACCCCCTGCCAATCAGTTCAGAAAAGGCAGAGAAAAACAGTCTTACCAAAGGATTCCACACGTTTATGAGGCCTACAAAAGGCCCTCTAAACCCAAAGTGAACAGGCATCCTTTTGGTTACCAGCGGATGATTGGTCAGGACCCAAAACAGTGGTTAGAGAAACACTGTCCTAAAACAGTTCAAACCCCTGACCTAACCACTGTCCACCATTCTGCATCCATCCCAGACACTGTTGAGACCCCATCCAAAGCCAACTTGGAGACCTTAATGAACTAATCTGTTTACTTCATGTGCAGGGAGCTTCTGCATGCTTTGATAGTCTTTGGTATGTAGATAGTGGAGGCTCCAGGCACATGACAGGATGTAAAGCCCTCCTCAAAGACTTTAAAATCCATGGAGGGGGTGATATATCCTTTGGGAATAATAGTAAAGGGAAAGTTCTGGGGTCTGGTACCGTGCAATCTGGATATGTAAAATTTGAAAATGTCAATCTAATAGACAATCTAAAATTCAACCTTCTGAGTGTGTCCCAAATGAGTGACAAGGGATTTCGGTCATTCTTCACAAAAGATTGTTGTAGGATTGTTGGACCAGAAATGGTCAAAAAGATTGAAGCAATAATCAAAACTGGTCAAACTAAACTTGTTGCTCAAAGAAGTGGCAATGTTTATGTTGTTGACATGTCAAAAGAGTGTCCCAGAGCTGATGCTTGTCTGTTCTCAGCTGCCTCTAACAAAGAGACAGAACTTTGACACAGAAGGCTGGGGCACACAAATCTTAAGACAATCACAGAAATTTCAAAAAATGGTTTGGTGAGAGGCCTACCACAAAAATTGTTTTCATGTCCTGAACATTGCATTTCCTGTTTAAAAGGAAAATAGCATAAAAGTTCTTACAAGTCCATTGAAGAGTCCAAAACAACCCAGTGTCTGCAAATGCTACACATGGATTTGTTTGGCCCAGTTCAAGTCATGAGCCTCAAAAAGAAAAGATATTGTTTGATTATTGTTGATGACTTTTCTAGGTTTACATGGACTTTCTTTTTACACTCTAAAGATGAGACTGCAGGCATCTTGCAAGACTTTGTGACACAGGTTGAAAAGTAATTTGACCTTCCAGTGAAAAGCTTTAGGAGTGACAATGGCACAGAATTCAAAAATAGGGAGTTGGATGCCTTCTGTGTGAAGAAAGGGATTGTAAGGCAGTACAGCATCCCTAGAACACCAGAGCAAAATGGGGTAGTGGAAAGGAAGAATAGAACTCTGATTGAGGCTGCCAGAACCATGCTTGCAGATTCAGGTTTGCCATTAACTTTCTGGGCAGAGGCAGTAAACACTGCTTGCTATGTTCAGAACAGAGTTTTAATAAACCCCAGGCACAAAAAGACTGCCTATGAAATTCTGTATAAAATTAAACCACTGATTTCATACTTCAAGGTGTTTGGCTGCCCATGCTTTATTTTGAACTTAAAAGATTCCATTTCAAAATTTGCAGCCAAAATTGATTATGGTTATCATCTGGGATACTCAACCACTGCCAAGGCCTACAAAGTGTTCAATACACGGACCAAGGCAGTGGAGGAGACTTTGAATGTTAAGTTCAATGAACTTTCATCAATGAAAATCCCAGCAAACCCTGCAGATCTGTTTGATCTTGAAAAATTTACTTTTGAAAATACTGCTGTCAAGACTAACAGTGCAGGTCCATCAGAGGATACAACACCAGACTATGGGTATGAAATCATCAGCCCTCAAAGGTCTGCCACAAAGGGAAAAGCACCAGCTGTTCAAAACAGTTGTCAAAGCTCAACCACTGCTACCTCAACAGTTGTTGACCAAAGTAGCCCATCAACCACTGCTTCCACATCCTCAAACACTGCTGACAAAAGTCCTCAAACAGTGGATAAAAGTCAGCAGGTGTCCACTTCATTACCTCCTATTCCACCACCTTTTGAAGCCACTGCTGGATCATCAAAGTCCCCAGCAGTGGTTAGCTCAGATGATACACATTTGCAGCCTTCACCAACCAATGCCATCATACCATACCAAGGAGATTTAATCTTCTTGAGATCTCATCCACCTGATCAAATCATTGGCAACATAAATGAAGGGGTGCTCACAAGAAGCCAAACCCAAAACATTTGTCTTTTTGCTAGTTTTCTATCACTCCATCAGCCAGTCAAGTACCAAGAGGCACTGAAAGACAACAGCTAGGTAGAAGCCATGCAAGAGGAGCTCCAACAGTTTAAAAGACAACAAGTATGGGAGCTTGTACCACTGCCAGAAGAGGTTAGTCCCATTGGCACAAAGTGGGTCTTCAAGAACAAAACTGATGAAAGGGGTATTGTTGTCAAGAATAAAGCCAGGCTTGTGGTTCAAGGTTACAGACAGGAAGAGGGGATTGATTATGATGAAACATTTTCCCCTGTTGCAAGATTGGAAGCCATTAGACTGTTCCTGGCCTTTGCTGTCAACCACAATATGAAGGTGTTTCAAATGGATATCAAAAGTGCTTTCCTCTATGGTACAATTCAAGAAGAGGTATATGTTTGTCAACCTCCAGGTTTTGAGGATCCATTTTATCCAGATCATGTCTACAGGCTAAACAAAGCCTTGTATGGCCTGAAACAAGCACCAAGGGCCTGGTATGAAACTCTTTCCAACTTCCTACTCTCAAATGGTTTCAAAAGAGGTACCATTGATAAAACATTATTTTTAAAATGGAGAGGGAAGGATTTAATGATTGTCCAGATTTATGTGGATGACATTATTTTTGGAAGCACATGTAACTCAATGTGTGAAGAGTTTAGAGAACTCATGACAGCAGAGTTTGAAATGAGTGCAATGGGTGAGCTGCAATGCTTTCTTGGTCTCCAAGTCCAGCAATTGCAAAATGGAACTTTCATTCATCAAAGCAAATATGCTAAAGAACTTTTAACCAAATTTGATATGAATGATTGTAAACCATGCAGCACACCCATGGCAACAAATAAGCTGGTCATGTCTGATGAAAAGGATGAGCTGATTGACCAAACACTTTATAGAAGCATGATTGGGTCTTTATTGTACCTAACTGCATCTAGACCAGACATCATGTTTGCAACATGTGTTTGTGCAAGAAGTCAATCAGCTCCCAGAAAATCAAATCTCATTGCTGTAAAAAGGATCTTCAGATACATAAAAGGTGCTCCCACACTTGGTATCTGGTATCCAGCTAATGGGAACATCAAGCTTTCAGGTTTCTCAGACAGTGACTTTGCTGGATGTCACACCACAAGGAAGTCCACATCAGGAGGGTGCCAGTTTCTAGGTGATTGCTTAGTTTCATGGCAAAGCAAAAAGCAAGCAGCTGTTTCAACATCCACTGCTGAAGCTGAATATATTGCTGCTGCAAGCTGTACAGCCCAACTCCTGTGGCTTCAAAATCAGTTACTGGATTTTGGTACACTGCCTTAAAGACACCACTCATGTTGGACAGTCAGGCAGCAGAAAATATCATCAAAAATCCAGTTTCCCATTCAACTACCAAACACATCGACATCAGACATCACTTTGTGAGGGATTGCTATGAAAAAGGTTTGATTTCTCTGCATCATGTCCCAACTAAAGATCAGCTGGCAGATGTGCTCACAAAAGCACTTGATACAGCCACTTTTGAAAGCTTGGTCTCTAGAATTGGGATGCTGAACATGGAATAACAAGCAACATCTTGATTTTCTATGAATAAAAGCAACAAAATGTTTTCAGAAAATCAAAACCCCATCCTTAAAAATAGCTAAAAATGATATTTTTCATTAAAATCCTTAAAAGTCTGCCATTAACCACTGATTGTTCAAAAGTCTGCTCTACTTCAAAAGTCTGTCCACTGCTGAAAGTCAACCCCTGTTCTCTCATTCCATTTGATAAACTCTGTTGTTCAAAAGCAGTGTCTTATCCACTGATATGCTATCCACTGATAGTAAAAATCATCCATTGCTTTCATACCACTGCCTTCATCAGTCACTTTCACAAAAGTACTGTCCTTCACTTTCACCAGGGGTTGTCACGTGGGCAGTACATAGTGGTCAGACCTTTTGTAACGGCTGCCACCTCAGCATTCACTTTCTTCCCTATAAAATCCCCCACTCACCACCAAAACAGGGTTTTACTGTCGAATTGAATTCTTAAAAATTCTCTTCTCAAAGCAGTTTTTCTTCTCATCTTCCACAAATTTCTTCGATCATTCATCTTGAAAATGACAAAATCGAAGTCATCTTCAAAACCCTCATCCAAATCCTCATCGAAAACAGCCTCTCAAAAGGCAATCTCCACTGAAATTCCACATAAGCCATCTCACAATCTCCTGGGTCTTCTCACAAAACCAGGAACCACCAAAGTTTTCGATTCCATCATTGACATCATGGCAAAATCAAAGTACAAAACTTTGTTCACCGCCGATGCACCAATCTATTTGGCGACCCAAAGGGAGTTCTGGAAGAATGCAACCCTTGAAAAACAAGGAGACACTGCAACCACCATAAACTCTTCTATAAAGGGTAAAGCTGTCCAAATCACGCCACAATCCATTTCAGAGGTCTTTCAACTCGGTGATCAGGAAGGTAAAATTTCTTTCACTAAAAACGAGTTACAAACTGACTTCATTGAGAGAGGGTATGAAGCCACAATGATGAAGAAAATTACCTTAGAAAAAGGTTATTTTCCGTCTGCAACCAGATTTCTATTTCATACCATCCTACTATGTGTTTCAAACAAAACCACTTCTTTCAATGAAATCCCTTTAAAGATTCAAAATCTGGGATATGCTATTCTTCAAGGAGAAAATTTTAACTATTCTCGGGAAATTTTTAAAGATTTGGTTAATAATGTTGAAACAAAATCATTCTTACTGTTTCCAAGGTTTTTAAGTTACTATTTTTCAAAGAAATTCAGTAAGGATGATTTAGCTGTAATAAACCAAGGTGATTCTACTCAAATAAACAGTTTAACAACTGAAACTTTTTCAAGAATGTTAGCACCTTGCAAAACACAAGCAGAGGTGCCTGAGCAGATTTTAGCAGTTACAACTGCTCCTCAGGTATCTGCTGCTGAGCCCACTGCTCAAGGTGATCAAAGCAGCAGCATAACTGTTTTGAAACCCACACCTAAAATCACCAAAAAGCCAACAAAAAGAAAAACACAAAAACCCCCCAAAACCATCAAAACGGCATCTCTGGAGGATGAGATACCATAGCTTCTGCCAGTGACAACACAAAAGTCACAAGAAACCACTGCTGCTACTTCCTCACAGCAGTTGGTACAAATATCTCAACCCATAACCGAAACTCCTCCCGCTTCTTCACAAAAAGAACAGGTTGTACAAATAGGGTCTCCACATCATGATGCTCTGGAAACACTCGTTTCTATCATCCACAGCTCAATACCCGGGGCAAATCCACTTTCTACACCACCCTTCACATCCACAATTCCTCCACCAACTAAACTGCTGTTGGATGCAATTGATTTGAACCAGGCATTAACCAGTCCTTCTCAATCACCTATCAACGAGAATATCCCTCAACAACTGACTGGGTCTGATGTATCAATCTCTGCTAACCCACCAACACAACCTGAGGAGGTTAGACCCCTTGAGTTACAAGTAACTCTTGGTGGTAGTCCAAGTGAAGCAGCCACTACAACTGTTGAACCCACTGGTTTACAGTTGGACAGTGGTTACATTAATAAGACTTCCTTGGAGGCAATTCCTTTTATAGCACCTCGGCCAACCACCAGTGGATTTATTTATCCTACTGGCAACATCAAAAGGTTGTCAAGTGTTGAAGGAAGAAGACCCCAGTACCAAGAAAAAGGGGCATCAGTGGTAGATGTTTGGAGCACACTCCCTACCTCAACCACTGATAAAACCACTGCTAGTGGGAAATCAGATGATCCCATTAAATTGGGTGATGATTTAAAATATCAGGATTTGACGGCTCGTATTGGAAAACTTGATAACTCTGTTGCAGAACTCAAATATATGCTACAACAGGTGTTACAAGTACAAAAAGCACAATCAACTGTTGTTCCATCTCAAGCACCTGCTCCACAAAGGGTACCAGCTACAAATGAGCTCTGGAACTTGTTTCAACCTTTTCTCCATCAACAAGCACAATTAGCAGATCAATAACATGAGAAACATGTCCAACAGCTGAGAAATGCAATGGAGTCAAGGTTCAAAAACACTCAGGCTGATTTAAAGGCTCTCAAAACTCAGATCCTGCAAACCACTGGCACTGCTTCTCCAACAGTACTTTTCATTGATCAACTCCCAGACGATAATGCCAAAAAGGGGGAGAAAATTCAGGAGTGGAAGAAGAAAGGAATAGATGATGGTCTCTACATTGAACCTGAAAAAGATGCTATGACCAGAAAAATTCCTGTGCCAGATGGTAGTAAAAAGGTTGATGCTACTCAAGAAGCACTTGATGAAGGAGTAGCAAGTGTAAAAAGAGATAGAATGGCAAAGGATATTTCAAGGTGGAATGAGGAGAAAAGAGCTTTCATGGAGCTGTATGAGCAGGGTTGTTCTGGTTCAAAGGATACTAAAAATCCTAAGACAAAAAGGAAGCCTAAGTCCACCTCATCCAGAATTCCAAAGCATATTCCAAAACCACCATCCAAAAGTCATCAGCATCAAACCTCCACCCAAACAACTGTTGTAACTCTTGTTGTATCAACTACTGCTGGTACCTCAGTAGTTTCAACATCTGTCCTCACTTCAACACACACCACTTCAAAATACACCAAATCCACTGCTTTACCACCATTACCACCAAAAACAAAATCACCTCCTGCCAAAAAGCAGAAGACAGTGGGTGTTACAACATCTGCTGTAATGACAACAGTGGTTGAAACACCAGTTGTTTCAACGACTGTTAGTCAATCACAAACCACTGCCACTACATCCACCACCACTGTTCCATCCAAAACATCACCAGTCCCTCCTCAAACAAAGAGGAGAAGGCTAATTCTCAAAGATGATGACACTTCACCACCACCATCTTCAAAATCCCTGTCACTTGTCACTATTCCAAAACCCATACCTCTCTCTTCAGCTCAAATTATACAATCACTACCTCCTGCTGGTGTCTCATTTCCTCTAGAACTCATTGCAGTTAGGGAAGAAATCAAATCCTTTTATTATGAGGATGACCCAGTCAAAAGGAGTTTGCCATCAATTGCAGGATATCCCAGGCCTAACAATATTGAAGAATACTTGAAACTTAAGGCCAAACAAGCAGAGAATCAAAAACAGAAAATGGAAATCTGATAGAGAATTTCAACAAAACTATCAGTTTTTACTCTCACAGGTCAATGCTATGGAGCGATTTGCTAAAAATGTATGTCAGAAAATTTCAGAAAGGGCAGATGAGTCCTTGAGAAAAGACTACATTGAGAACATCATGACCTACAAGAAATACAAGGGAGAGAAACACATGTACAAAAACTGGACCATTCCTGAGCTTGAAAAAGAAGCAGCCAGGATTCAAGAAATGATTAAAAATAAGGTCAAGCAGACTCCTCCTGAAAAGTTTAAACAATTTGAAGCTGAGAAGATGTTAGAGTTGAAAAGAATGAAAGAGGAGCTGATTGCAGCTGATTATGGGCCAAAGAATTCAGTGACAAAGTGGGGAGAAGATAGAGTCAGGGCAACCTATAAAAGCTTAGAGGAACTTAGAAAGAAAGATCCAAGAGTTCCACAAAAGCCTGACTACTCCAAAGCAGAGGTTTCTAAAAGACCACCAAAGCTGCAAGTCAAAAGAACCACTGCTCCAGCTGGTGCTGCCATCTACAAAAGAAGGAGCAAAAACCAGTTTAGTATGGAAACAATTCAAGATCTTTTAGCTGGAGATGCCATTGTAAAAGCAGGCACGAAAGTAATGATAAAAGAAGATCTTGAATTGGAACAATCTGCAAGTGCTGCTCAGTCAGTCATGAATAGGCCAGCCTCAACAAATACTTCTGCAAATAAACATCTCCCAAGAAACCCACCAGGCTCAAAAATACAAAAGTGGGAAACTGACAAACAGACCTGCGTATTGACTTTGCTCAGGTCTGGTGGAGAAGTGGAGAAAATATCAAGGGAACAAGCTCTTGGCCTGAGTCTTGAAGATTTGCAGGATCTCTTTGATCTTCCACTTAGCAGGGATGATGAAGATACAGATGCCCTAGACTTTGAATTACAATTTAAAGGTCAGATAAGGGAACTGTTGATGAGGCAATAAAGATTTCCACAAATAATGAAGAGTTTTGGCATTATCTGTTCCAGGGGGAGATTGTTGGGATTGAACCCCATCAGAGGAACAGATAATTAAAGCCAAAACTGGATCAGAGCAGTGGATCCAGAATAAGCAGACGATTACAGTTGGTTCATACAAATCTCTCCCCTTGAAAGTGGTTTCATATCTACTGACCTCCTATCTGCTGATCTTACTAAGTGCTGACATGCAACTGCTGCCTTGCATCTTCTGCCCAATGTCAAAGACTGATGGAAGACCAAAGCTCTGCTGATTCAATCTACTGCCTTGAGTCAAGTACTGCTGATCCGGCTGGGTTCACAGCAGTGGAAGGATGCAGCAGCTGTTTAAGTGTCTTTTATGTAATGTATTGTAATAGCAGTAGTTAGTACATCAGTGTTTGTATAGATCAGAGGTTAGAGTTTGTTAGGAGGTTAGATGTCACTTTCATGGTGACGTAAGCTAAAGATGCTCAGTGGTTTGCAAGTGCCTATAAATAGTTCAGTACTTTGTACTGTTCTATTAGCTCTTTCATAACATCGTCTTCTTTGCACGAACAAACTACTGAGCTCTGGCTGAGGGGGGGTTTGCATTCACCCATCAATCATTGTAATCGTTGTTGAAACAAATTCAATCTTTCGATTCATTGTGTAAAGATGTTTGATTAAAGTATTACTCTCGTTTGATTGTATGCAAAGTTTGTTTTCATCTTAATTCCGCTGCACAACTCTTTCATTTTCATCTTAACTTCAAACGAAAATACAATAAAAAACAAACTCAGATCCAACAAGCGTACCAGAATACCTCTGGTCCGAGTTCGTTGGAATGCTCGTCGTGGCCCAGAGTATACCTGGGAACGAGAAGACCAAATGAAACTCAAGTATCCCCAACTGTTTAAGAAAAACGCAACCACTACTGAGGCTGAAGCTACTGTAGAATTTCGGGACGAAATTCCAAATCAACGGGGGGATGATGTGACACCCCAGGAAAATCAGGAAAACAACGCAACTTAACTAGCTTCCTCTTTAACCACGCGCTAAATTTCGGGACGAAATTCTCTTAACAGGGGGAGAATGTGACAACCCTCAAATTTACATGTAACCGTACGATCTATTAATGTTAATTAAAGTACTTGATGACTGTGCTGAATCATTTAACTGCTCTCTGATTTCTGTGTTATGCTTACATGTGTTTGTTAACATATTAGTAGTATACAAAAAAGTTACTAAATAATCCGGTATGCCTTCCTGAGTGTTAAAAATTAAAAACGTTGCAAAAATATACATGTAGAACACTTTACGGATTAATTAAGCACTTTAACGGAACAGTGTCAAACCGAACAACCGGACTTTACCCGGAACATAAAAATATTGTCAAAGACATTGTTTATACTTTTCAGAGCTAATTAGGTGTAACAACTCTCATCAAAAGTCATATTTATTTAACTAAATTGTCCAATAGGAAACCCTAATTGAGAAACCCAAGTAATTCTGAACAAACCCTAAAATTTTCAGAACAATCGGAATCAGGATCAGGGCCCCTAAAACTCAGGGGGGGTAAACCCTAGTTGGTAAAATCCACACAGTTTGCTGTCAAAAATTAAAAATAACACGAAACCAACTCAGCCAAGCTACTGGGACACGAAGCAACCCTAGGGTAGAATAGGGTCTCTCGCGCCACGCGACGCGCGCAAGGAAACCTTTCGCGTGGCGCGAGGGGGGCATTTTTCAAGTATAAATAGAACAGTCTGTTTGATGCAATTCTGCGTTGATGCGACGTTCAGTTTCAAATTATACTCCGAGTTATTATAGAAACAGTTCAAAACACACACACGATTCACGAATTGCTGCCACAATTCAGGGTAATAACTCGATCGCTGCTACGATTCAATGTCCGATTGATTAAACTATCCAATGGATGTTTAAGTGCTGCCCACATTAGGGTTTATGCTTTGTCATTCGTCGTTAAATCGATGGGTGTTTAAGTATCGCACTTTGTCATTCGTTGTAAAGGTTTCAATCTCGTGAGTTATCGTAAATGCTGTATTAAGTTACTAACCTAGTTTGTGTGCTGATTATTTAAATTAGGTTATCAAGGCTAATCAGTAAACTAAGCTCTGTTAAATCTGCAATGTGAGTCATTCTCTTTTTATCAAATTACTTTACAAAAGCATGTTTATTTTCAAAGGTTATAATTACAGGGATTAAGTCTATGTAATCTGAAATTACTGCCAGTATGTGGGGGGATGTGCACATAGCTACTAATTATTTATCACTTGTGGGTGAACGGACCCAGCAAGTGATATGTCCACAGTCACAAGTCCGGTCAAGTGACAACTGGATCAGTTAATTAAAAAGATAGAGACATTGTAATCGCTCTTAATACTGTAAATTATAACAAACAGGTCGTTTTAGTAAATGGAATGATTCACTCAGTATTTCCCGCTGAGAAAACCTTTTTCAAACATGTTTCAGGTGATCTGTTGTGATCCAGGAAAAGTGCCGTGAAGCACTATCAGCTTAAGGAAGTGGCTCAGAATAAAAATAAAGAAACATGTTTTGTAAAATAAAAGATTTCCTGGTGAAATCTCAAGATTGTAAATTATCGGGTTTTATCCCGAATTGTGAAATAAAATAATCGGGAAATATTTCAGTTTTAAAAAGATCCTGAAGAAACTTCCGCTGTTAATTAAAGTACCACGGGATTTCTGTTCCGCGGCTCCTGAAACGGGTCAAACCGGGTCGGGGGCCGTGACAGAAATAAGGTGGTATCAGAGCCACTGATTTAAGCCTATTAAGTATTTAGAAATACTTAATTTTACCGATTGCCAATTATGTGATTATGTGTTTTATTAACTGATTATTTGTTAATTACAGTATGGGTAAACAAAAGCTGTCAAATATCTATCTTAAACTACATATGTCATCTAACGAGAAGGGAAGTTCATCCCAAACAAAACCTTATATAATTCCTGAAGAAGGAATATTTGTCCGTAAGGCACATTACGAGGAACCACTTTCTCCTAATAAAAGAAGTTTGATTATTAGGAAAAGTCAGGAGGAAATAAGGAAAAACCGAGAGAAGAAAGTTAAACAAGAAACCCAGGATTTAATCAATAAATCACCTTGGGAGGAAAAATTAGATGAGAAATGGGCAAATCTTTATATGCTAGCCACAGTAGCAGAAAATGCAAATCTCTAAATACTCAAAAGTTTTAGCACTTTTATTTCCCAGAAACCTTATTTAGTAAATAAATAAGTTACAGTAAATCATAGTATAAATTACTTGTCAGTTGTTTTATGTATGCAATAATATTTACGGATTATCTATAAAATTTTGTTATTTTAACATTTGGTATGTATTTTGCATATATGCTAAACAGCATGAATGAGATATCAGAAGGTTTAGAAAATCTTAACCTCTATCCCGTTAAGATAGAAGTTTCCAAGGAATTCACCGGTTACTTCGCTGATAAAGAAGAACCCATGGAATTTCAATCCAAACTACTGGCAAAACCTAAACCCAAGAAAAGAAGCAAATTTGTGGGCTGGAGGCGTGTACGAAGGAAAAAGCCAGCAACAAGAAAGGTTACCAAAACTGAAGAACCAAAAGACAAAGGAAAAGGAGTAGAAATTGAGGAAAATATTAATCAAGTAGAGATAGAAGCTGAGAAAAGTTTTAAGCAAACAGAAATAGAGGTCGGAGAAAGTTCTAGACAGAAACAGAAAATGACTCCTTGGGAAGTTTTAGATCATCAATTAGTAATGAGTGACCTCATCGGACCTGCCGATGGAAACCTTGAAGCAGCTAATCCAAACCTTATATTTACTGAAGAAGATCTTTTCAGTTACCCACTAGAAACTCCAATTCCAATCAATCTGGAACCTGCTATTCCAGATCCTATTGTCCAACCTCAACCACTACTAGTAGAATTAGATGAATGGTGGACAACTGATTGGCAATACCAAAATCTTTTAAACAACCCTGATACATTTTTCCCACAAGTTGACCCAGAACCTCCACTATACCCAACCATGAGCCCTGAGAATCTGACTGAACTTCGCCTCTGGGGCGAAGAGTTAATTGTCACACCCCCAAAATCCACATGCGGAGTATCACCGCTTGAAGGCGTGACTGACCAGGATCAAGCCACCAATCATATTGAACAAGTAGATTGTTGGACTCTGTATGCCCAAGACACATATTAAATTGATGTGGCTAGTACGTTATGATCCAAGTCGAGTCATACCCAATAACAAGCTAGACAAACACTTACAATATTTATTTATGATATGATCAAATAAATAAATATCAACACTTAGAATATTTAGAAATTGGTTTTCTAAATAATTGCACTTGACAAACTAATAAATTATATGGATAATTTATTTTGAGAGAATATTTTATTTTGTTATTTAATGGGTTAAATAACATAATAAAAAAATAGCATAAGTCTTATAACATATGATGTTATATTTTATAAAAGGTTATAAAATAAACAAAGACTTATATTTTATAAAAGATTTGAATTTTTTTTATAAAAATAAAAGCTTGGCCGTAACCCCCCCCCCCCCCCATGGGGTCTTCCCAAAAAATCCTTGTCCAATAAAGTTCCATGCATGTTGTCATAAGTTAGAAGCCTCTTGATTGGGTGTTCTTCCCTAAAAGCTTTGGCCAATCACATGGCATGCAAATGCATGTGTTAGATGCATCTTGATTGGGCATGTTGGGTGGCCAAGATTCTCTCTACATCTATAAATACCAAGATGTTAAATGAATGAAGATGCAAGACTTGTGAACTTGAAAAACCTCTAGGAAATGCTCTCTAATTTTCGGCCATACATATGGTCCTCAAAAGGTTTTCAAGTTTGTTGTTACAAGTGCAAGAACTCTAATACTCCTCTCATAATTTTCGGCCATGAGATGGTCTTCAAGAGGGTTTCAAAAGTGAGTTCATAAGTGTAGAAATTCTAGCTAAACATGAAGTGTTTGTTGGAAGCTTGGGGTATACAAGCTTGAGGTCTTCTACTCTTGAAGACAACCATTTCAAGAAGCATCATCTTTTTCATATCCTCTACTCCTTGGAAGGTAGTTTTTCTAAACATTCTATGGTTGTGTTTGATAGTATACATCTCATATATGGATCCGGGTTTTGGGATTTTGCATATAAATGGTTTTATATCTTATAAAAGTAACATGTTTTAAACTTATTTTCCGCTGCGTTTTTATTTCATATGGATGAAATTGCTTTGATAAACATGTTAAAATCCCAACATAGATAAGTAAACATAATTCAACAAACCAATATGAAAGGTGTTCGAAACCAAAGCATAGTTAAGTGTTTAGCGGAAGCATAATTTGTAAAACCCATAGCAAATAGTAAATATGAAATAAGGTAAAGTCTAAAGCATGGCACACATCGCCATGTCCCACAACGACCGTTCCTCCCTGTGCAAGCTCCATGGGTACCTAATGACCTGCAAGGCATGTAGCAACGAATCAACAACAAAGTTGAGCGAGTTCACAGTTGGTTGTTTTGTTACAGTATTCATTTCATAAATCGTATATATATTCGTTTTGTAAACCATGTATCGCGTTAATCCTTGCTGCCAGTCCAGGCATGCGTGCGATGATTAGTGGGGGCTTCCCATGTGTTACAAGACCACGCGTATCGACTGCTACGAAAATATAAGAGGTGCCCTAAGTCAATGTCTATCAGCATTGACCCTTTGCCCATAGTCCATTAGTACACGCCCGTCCGACTTGCACTGTGTGAGGTTTGTTAAACCTAATAGCGCTATTAACTAATGACCCGCTCGCCCTAGGCCTCGGCGATTAAGTCGATAATTGAGGGACTTCCTTTGATAGAGGTGATGGTCTTAAGATCGTGTACATAGGCTTTACGTACGTGCCCTTCAATCCGAGGACAGTAGTAAGTATAACTGTACGTAGGTTTTACGTACGTGCCCTTCAACCGAGGACAGTAATAATTTGTTTAATAGTAAAAGTTGTACGAGTAGTTATTCAATCCCATTCCCAACCCCTGGGAATCCCATGCCTTGGCTAGTGTGAACTCACCTTGGTTTGCTCGGCAGATACACAGAAAGGTCAAGTCTAGCAGCTAGTGGTCAACCACGTCCTAACATGGTTACCAATACAAGTCAGGTTTTGGTTTCAAGTAGTGCATACAAGCATCACATAGATAGCACATAAGAAACACATACGGATCATGGTAACATGCAACATCACGTTTAACAGTTATAACATATTCAAGATTGGGCTCGCACAAGTTTAGCGGTCTTGTGCGAGTCATCCGTTGGAGCCCACAAATACCCGACCCAAAATCAGAAAGCCCAAATACTTCTACATGCAATACACGGCCCAACATGTCATCAAATAATCCATCTTGTGCGACTTAAGTACCCTTGTGCGATTGGACTAATCCGGCCCAAACATATACCCGGCCCAAATAATTTAACAAGGCATGACTTGTGCGATTCAATAGTCTTGTGCGACTATTGATATCTTGTGCGATCGGTATTATGTGATCAGTTATAGAAATCACTAAATTTAAGGAAATCAGTTACATTCATAGTTGTCACAATCAATACTTAACAGTTTCAAATTCAACTAATACTCGATCAAACCAAATCATATGAGTTCGAATCATATTCAACACATAACAACCTACACAATAACTATTAGATCATGGCATCAGAATCATACATCACATCAATTAACACATGCAGACAAGTAATGCCGCCCTTATCTAACTAATATTCAAATAAATACCTTATCAAAACACCCAACAATGGCCGACAATCCATGGGTGATCCTTATCTTACAAATCGATAACATATATACAAACAAATAACGTATGCATCTTGACTAACCTATCCTGACAACACACATGGGCCGCCCTTTGACAATTCATACTATCAATTAATTCTCAACAAATAATTCTCATATCATTGGACCAAGTCAAAGGCAAGCAATCGGTTATCACTTTAAAATGAGAGCCTAATCCCTTTTCACGAGGGCACTAGCAGCCATCCTATCAAAACTTAAATATGCATGCAAAACAAGAACAAAGTGACCGACAATTCATGAAGTAAATCTTTATCTACTTTGGCTGCATTTTCGAGACAAGTCACATGCTTATTAATCAGCCATGAACTTCCTAAAACAACATTTAATTTCACAAGCCAATCATATAATCTCATCGTTATATAGCATTTGTATAAAATTCACATATAACAAGATCAAACGGGCGAGATTCACACGAATAAAAATTCACTAACCGAAACTAAGAAGGATCAAACAAGGGAAGTCTGGCTTCGAAGGAGGGAGGCAGCCGTCGGGTACAAAGCAAAACGAGAGAGAGGGAGATGTGATTAGGGTTTTTCCCATTATCCAATTCGTGTGCACATATAAAACAGACCCTATATTAATCACTACTGGGCCGAAGCCCATTCCATGTTTTTGTTGGCCACATGTGGACGAAATCACTTCTTGATTTCGTGGTGTGTGTTTTCGGCTAGGGAGGTTGATTTCATGAGTTCCATGTTTATTTTTAATTCCCCATACACAATATTAATACAACACATTATTATAACATAGACGCTCATATTGCACTACAATATATAGAACACACTAAATGCACACCATATTTATCATATCAATCAAACGCAGTTTAGCATATTACAACGCGTACAGTTGTGAAACAAACAAGTCGTGTCAGTAAACGATCTAAACAATTAGCGTGCAATACTACGAAGATGGAATCTCAGAAACTCGAGTTGTCACATTATCCCCAACTTGAAAGAAATTCCGTCCCGAAATTTAGCACGTGGTTACTGAGGAAGCTAGTGGTGTTGTGTAGTTTACTGGTTTTCCTGGGGTGTCACATCATCCCCCCGTTGATTTGGAATTTCGTCCCGAAATTCTGTAGTAGCTTCGGCCTCAGTAGTAGTTGCATTGTTTCCGAACAACTGGGGATACTTGAGTTTCATTTGATCTTCTCGTTCCCAGGTAAACTCTAGGCCACGACGGGAGTTCCAACGAACTCGAACAAGAGGTATTCTAGTGCGCTTGAGGACCTTAACATCCCGGTCCGTGATTTCAACCGGTTCCTTGACGAATCGCAACTGATCGTCAATAGTGAGCTTCTTCAGGGGAACTATGAGGGTCTCATCTAACAGACACTTCTTCAGATTCGACACGTGGAAAACGTTGTGAACTGCACTGAGTTCTGCTGGTAAGTTCAGTCTGTAGGCCACCTTGCCTATTTTCTCTATGATTTCGAATGGTCCAACGTATCGTGGGTTAAGTTTACTTCGTTTACCAAAACGAACCACACCCTTCCAGGGTGAAACTTTGAGTAGCACTCGCTCTCCAACCTGGAGCTCGAGTGGTTTCCTGCCCTATCGGCGTAGCTTTTCTGACGGTCACGAGTTGCCGCCATTCGTTGTCGTATATGAGCAATTTGTTCTGTTGTGTCTACCACAAGCTCTGGACCAGTGATCTGACTATCCCCCACCTCCGCCCAACAAAGAGGTGACCGGCATTACGCCCGTATAATGCCTCAAACGGAGCAGCTTTAATGCTGGTGTGGTAGCTATTATTGTATGAAAATTCCACAAGTGGCAGATGCTTTTCCCAGCCGTTGCCAAAATCAATTACACATGCCCTAAGCATGTCTTCTAGAGTCTGGATGGTACGTTCAGGCTGCCCATCCGTTTGCGGGTGATAAGCTGTGCTCATATCTAATCTTGAGCCAAAGGACTTGTGCATTGCTTGCCACAATTCTAATGTAAAACATGCATCTCGATCCGAGATAATAGAGGTGGGCACCCCGTGCCTCGAGACAACTTCCTTGAGATATACTTCTGCTAGGGTGGAGAACTTATCCGTTTCCTTGATGGCCAAGAAGTGAGCAGACTTTGTGAGTCGATCCACGATCACCCAAATAGTATCGTTACCACGTTGAGATCTAGGCAGGCCAGTAACAAAATCCATGGAAATTTGTTCCCATTTCCTTTGTGGTATCTCTGGTTGTTGAAGTGGGCCTGAAGGTTTCTGGTATTCCGCCTTGACTCTCGCACAAGTCAAGCACTTGCTAACGTACGTTGCTATGTGAGCTTTCATGCTAGGCTACCAATATGTAGTTTTGATATCGTGGTACATTTTATCCGAACCAGGATGTACCGAGTAGCGAGACTTGTGTGCCTCATCCATCACAAGCTCTCGTAGGTTGCCATAAAGTGGGACCCAAATGCGTCCTGTGACGTAGTAAGCACCGTCTTCCTTCTGTTCTAAGCGTTGCCTTGAGCCACGTAGGGCTTCAGCCCTGACGTTTTCGGGTTTCAATGCTTCTACTTGAGCGTCTCGTATCTGAGAAGGAAGTCTAGACTGTATTGTGAGTTGTAAAGCTCGTACTCGCTTAGGCGCAGTGTCCTTTCGACTAAGGGCGTCAGCCACAACATTGGCTTTGCCTGGGTGGTACCTGATCGAGCATTCGTAGTCATTCAGTAGCTCGACCCATCGTCGTTGTCGCATGTTGAGTTCCTTCTGTTTGAAGATATGCTCGAGACTCCTGTGGTCGGTGTAGATGGTGCACTTGGTACCGTATAGGTAATGTCTCCATATCTTGAGTGCAAAAACAACAGCTCCCAGCTCTAAATCATGTGTAGTGTAATTCAGTTCGTGAATCTTAAGTTGGCGCGAAGCATAAGCAATGACTTTATCCCGTTGCATCAACACACATCCAAGACCTTGGATGGATGCGTCGCAGTAGACTACAAAATCGTCCGTGCCTTCAGGCAATGAGAGGATAGGTGCGCTACAGGGTCTATCCTTTAAGTGCTGAAACGCTGTTTCCTGTGTATTACCCCAACGGTAAGCAACACCTTTCTGTGTCAGTAGTGTAAGCGGCTGTGCAATCTTTGAGAAGTCTATGATGAACCGTCTGTAATAACCCGCCAAACCCAAGAATTGGCGTATTTCGGTTGGTGTGCGAGGTGCAGGCCAGTTCTTGATCGAATCTACCTTGGATGGATCAACATGAATCCCATCCTTGTTTACCACGTGGCCTAGGAAGTGGACTTCACGAAGCCAGAAGTCGCATTTTAAAAACTTGGCGTACAGCTGTTCCGTTCGAAGGAGTTCCAAAATAAGTCGTAAATGCTGCTCGTGTTCCTCCTGACTCTTCGAATAGATCAGGATGTCGTCGATGAAAACAATGACGAACTTGTCAAGATAAGGTTTGCACACCATGTTCATAAGATCCATGAAAACCGCAGGCGCGTTTATTAGCCCGAATGGCATGACTAGAAACTCATAGTGGCCGTAGCGAGTTCTGAATGCTGTTTTGGAGACGTCCTCGTCCCGGACTCTCAATTGATGATAGCCTGACCTCAGGTCAATCTTCGAGTAATAGCTCGACCCTTGCAACTGGTCGAATAAGTCGTCGATGCGTGGAAGAGGATAGCGATTCTTCACGGTCACCTTGTTCAGTTCGCGGTAATCTATGCACATGCGGAAGGTACCGTCTTTCTTCTTCACAAACAATACTGGAGCTCCCCAGGGCGAAGAGCTAGGACGTATGAAACCCTTTTCCAAGAGTTCTTGTAATTGCTTAGATAGTTCTTCCAGTTCGGTTGGAGCTAAGCGATAAGGTGCTC
This sequence comes from Helianthus tuberosus, assembly GCA_030545235.1. NCBI lineage: Eukaryota > Viridiplantae > Streptophyta > Magnoliopsida > Asterales > Asteraceae > Helianthus > Helianthus tuberosus. The sequence continues at coordinate 19,464 of JARYGA010040658.1, forward strand.
GAGCTATGGGTGCTGCTCCTGGAGCTAGCTTGATCTGAAATTCGACCTGGCGATGAGGCGGTAGCCCAGGTAACTCTTCAGGAAACACTTGAGGAAAGTCGCGTGCAACTGGAATATCCTCTAACTTCTTCTCTTTCGTCGATGTATCTGTAACGAGTGCTAATATAGCTATGTGGCCCTTTCGCAAACACTTCTGTGCCTTCAAGAAGGAGATGATGCCACTCACGACACCACTCTTGTCGCCTTGAACTTCAAGAGGTTCTTTGCCAGAACGGGGAATACAAACAATCTTCTCTTTACATAGTATCTCTATTTGTTGTTGGGATAACCAATCCATCCCTATGACGGTGTCGAAACTACCCAAGACTATAGGAATGGGGTTGAGGGAGAATGTCTAACCAGCTAAGACGAGGTTACAACCCTTGGCTACCAGAAGATTGCTGACCAGGGCTCTGATAGTTATAAATCTTTCGCTGTTGTGCCTGGGACTGAACTGAAGTTGAACCCTTGCTGGAGGTTCCATCCCACTTTCTCTTGTTGTCACTGGGAATAGCAGAAGTAGTGATAGCAGTAGTAGTAGCACTGATACGATTAGGCAGCCTGTTCTGTTCCACTGCCTGGTCTGTGAGACGATGAGCTAGACGAGTAACATCTTGAATAGTAGCAAGGTTGGCTGAAGTCACATGACTTAGAATCTCTGGTACTAAGCATTTGAGGTACAGCTCAATGCGCTTGATGGGAGGATCCACCATAGTTAGACATAACACTGCTAGTTCGTTGGATCGTTTCGTGTACGCTTCTATCTCTGACCCCGTCATCTCCAAGTTAAAGAATTCCACTTCCAGTTTGTGGATGTCATCACGGTTACAGTATTCACGTTTGATCAGTTCCTTAGAATCATTCCATGGGGTGGCGTTAGCAACAGCCAACCCTAACATCTGAACTTGCGCATTCCACCAAGTCAGCGCAATGCCTTCTAAAGTGCCAGTGGCGTACTTCACCCTGCGAGCCTCAGGGCATTCACACATCTCAAATACGGACTCGAGCTTTTCAAACCAATGGAGGAGTCCAACTGCTCCTTCCGTGCCATTGAAAGTAGTAGGACGACAGTCCATGAAAGTTTTGAACGTGCATACAGGTGGCTGAGCGTGTTGACTTGTCGTGAGCGTAAGAGTAAACAAAATTAAGCACAAGTGTTGAGTTACGAGAGTAGGATCTAAAGATCCTAGAGTGAGTTGTGATGGCAGGCTATACCTCCTGCCTGGGCAGCTGCGAGTGCAGCAGTAACTTGTTCAGTGATCAAAGCCGCCAACTGGGCTTGAGTTAGGTTAATGCGTCCACTCATGATCTTTATCTCAAAGGAAGCATGAGTGAGAGAGGTTCGCGAAAGTGCGATGACAGAAGAGAGTAAGCACACATGTGTTTCAATCAGCAGTTGTTACGTTTATCTAAGCATACCCTGAGCAAAGTTCTACGTAATTCTAGCAAGTAGGCAATGAAACATATACCATATTACCTAGAATGTTGAGTCTTGCACGTGGAGCGAAGCGTCGTTGTGGATCGTTGAGCACTGTTCAGGTTATAGTCTGGTTTTAACAAAAACTTTTTCCCTTATTAAAACCAAGTTCACCATAACCAATGGCTCTGATACCAATCTGTCACACCCCCAAAATCCACATGCGGAGTATCACCGCTTGAAGGCGTGACTGACCAGGATCAAGCCACCAATCATATTGAACAAGTAGATAAGTAAACATAATTCAACAAACCAATATGAAAGGTGTTCGAAACCAAAGCATAGTTAAGTGTTTAGCGGAAACATAATTTGTAAAACCCATAGCAAATAGTAAATATGAAATAAGGTAAAGTCTAAAGCATGGCACACATCGTCATGTCCCACAACGACCGTTCCTCCCTGTGCAAGCTCCATGGGTACCTAATGACCTGCAAGGCATGTAGCAACGAATCAACAACAAAGTTGAGCGAGTTCACAGTTGGTTGTTTGGTTACAGTATTCATTTCATAAATCGTATAAATATTCGTTTTGTAAACCATGTATCGCGTTAATACTTGCTGCCAGTCCAGGCATGCGTGCGATGATTAGTGGGGGCTTCCCATGTGTTACAAGACCACGCGTATCGACTGCTACGAAAATATAAGAGGTGCCCTAAGTCAATGTCTATCAGCATTGACCCTTTGCCCATAGTCCATTAGTACACGCCCGTCCGACTGGCACGGTGTGAGGTTTGTTAAACCTAATAGCTCTATTAACTAATGACCCGCTCGCCCTAGGCCTCGGCGATTAAGTCGATAATTGAGGGACTTCCTTTGATAGAGGTGATGGTCTTAAGATCGTGTACGTAGGCTTTACGTACGTGCCCTTCAATCCGAGGACAGTAGTAAGTATAACTGTACGTAGGTTTTACGTACGTGCCCTTCAACCGAGGACAGTAATAATTTGTTTAATAGTAAAAGTTGTACGAGTAGTTATTCAATCCCATTCCCAACCCCTGGGAATCCCATGCCTTGGCTAGTGTGAACTCACCTTGGTTTGCTCGGCAGATACACAGAAAGGTCAAGTCTAGCAGCTAGTGGTCAACCACGTCCTAACATGGTTACCAATACAAGTCAGGTTTTGGTTTCAAGTAGTGCATACAAGCATCACATAGATAGCACATAAGAAACACATACGGATCATGGTAACATGCAACATCACGTTTAACAGTTATAACATATTCAAGATTGGGCTCGCACAAGTTTAGCGGTCTTGTGCGAGTCATCCGTTGGAGCCCACAAATACCCGACCCAAAATCAGAAAGCCCAAATACTTCTACATGCAATACACGGCCCAACATGTCATCAAATAATCCATCTTGTGCGACTCAAGTACCCTTGTGCGATTGGACTAATCCGGCCCAAACATATACCCGTCCCAAATAATTTAACAAGGCATGACTTGTGCGATTCAATAGTCTTGTGCGACTATTGATATCTTGTGCGATCGGTATTATGTGATCAGTTATAGAAATCACTAAATTTAAGGAAATCAGTTACATTCATAGTTGTCACAATCAATACTTAACAGTTTCAAATTCAACTAATACTCGATCAAACCAAATCATATGAGTTCAAATCATATTCAACACATAACAACCTACACAATAACTATTAGATCATGGCATTAGAATCATACATCACACAATTAACACATGCAGACAAGTAATGCCGCCCTTATCTAACTAATATTCAAATAAATACCTTATCAAAACACCCAACAATGGCCGACAATCCATGGGTGATCCTTATCTTACAAATCGATAACATATATACAAACAAATAACGTATGCATCTTGACTAACCTATCCTGACAACACACATGGGCCGCCCTTTGACAATTCATACTATCAATTAATTCTCAACAAATAATTCTCATATCATTGGACCAAGTCAAAGGCAAGCAATCGGTTATCACTTTAAAATGAGAGCCTAATCCCTTTTCACAAGGGCACTAGCAGCCATCCTATCAAAACTTAAATATGCATGCAAAACAAGAACAAAGTGACCGATAATTCATGAAGTAAATCTTTATCTACTTTGGCTGCATTTTCGAGACAAGTCACATGCTTATTAATCAGCCATGAACTTCCTAAAACAACATTTAATTTCACAAGCCAATCATATAATCTCATCGTTATATAGCATTTGTATAAAATTCACATATAACAAGATCAAACGGGCGAGATTCACACGAATAAAAATTCACTAACCGAAACTAAGAAGGATCAAACAAGGGAAGTCTGGCTTCGAAGGAGGGAGGCAGCCGTCGGGTACAAAGCAAAACGAGAGAGAGGGAGATGTGATTAGGGTTTTTCCCATTATCCAATTCGTGTGCACATATAAAACAGACCCTATATTAATCACTACTGGGCCGAAGCCCATTCCATGTTTTTGTTGGCCACATGTGGACGAAATCACTTCTTGATTTCGTGGTGTGTGTTTTCGGCTAGGGAGGTTGATTTCATGAGTTCCATGTTTATTTTTAATTCCCCATACACAATATTAATACAACACATTATTATAACATAGACGCTCATATTGCACTACAATATATAGAACACACTAAATGCACACCATATTTATCATATCAATCAAACGCAGTTTAACATATTACAACGCGTACAGTTGTGAAACAAACAAGTCGTGTCAGTAAACGATCTAAACAATTAGTGTGCAATACTACGAAGATGGAATCTCAGAAACTCGAGTTGTCACATTAATTGATGTAGGAAATCGGATTAGGGATATGGGAGAAAGAGTTACTTGGAAGTATGACGAAAGGGAGCGTCGTTTTTAAGAAATTAGCTGACCAGATAATGGGAGTTTGCAGGAATATGTGTTAATAAATAATCATAATAACCAGTATGTGTAATAACTTAACAATAAAACGTTGTATGATAATCGTGTGTACGAGGCATAATATAATATATAGAAATGAAACTTGTGAAATCGATAATTTTTTATTATACATGTTAATGTGATTATGTGCAAACTGTTTTATTATATTTATATTTATACTAATTATTTACATAAAATTTATTATCAGATGTCAAACATTGGTAATGAACCAGTAAATGAGGGTAATCAGTCAGAGCAACATCCAGGAGATCAATGTATGACTCGGCAAGATATCGAAAATATTGTTGCTCAAGGGATAGCTAATGCTATTCCAGCATTCGTTGCTGCTATAAAGAATCCAATCGAACCGCAACACATCGTTCCTAGTAAACGTATTTCTGAAGATAACTTCAGTAATAGTGTAAATGGAGGCAATGATAATGTTAATCATAATGGGGAACCACATCAAGCTCCATTTCCTAAGAAAATGAAAACTGCAACGCCTGGTTGCACTTTCAAAGAATTCCTTGCTTGTAAACCCACTGAATTTGCAGGCAATGAAGGAGCAACTGCATCACTGCGACGGTTAGAGAAAACCGAAGCAGTAATTGCAATAAGTAAATGTGCTAAAGATGATCAGGTCATGTACGCATCAAATCTTTTCAAGGAAGGAGCACTCGAATGGTGGAACACTGTGTTACAATCAAAAGGAAGGATTATAGCTTATGCTATGACTTGGGAAGAATTTAAGGGTATTGTAGAAAGAAAATCCTGTCCCGAGTATGAAAAGGAACAGATGACGAATAAGTTTTTAAATCATCGGATGATGGGGGTAGATTGTCGTGGTTATACTTCGACATTCTTTGAATATGCTAGAGTGGTACCAACGCTGGCTTCGCCAGAACCGGTACTCATTTCTCGCTACATTTGGGGACTGATTAGTGAAATTCGCAATATCGTTAAAGCTGCGAGACCTCGCACTATTGACGATGCTGTGGAATTAGCTAATACCCTAACCGATGAACTAGTACGCACCCAAGATGAAAACAGGAAGAAGGAATTAGCTCAGAAAATTACCCAAGGATTTCGTACGGGTAATAATAACAGCTTCAAGAGAAGAGGAACAGGGCAATCTTCAACTTTGCCGTTCTGTCAAAATTGCAAAAAGAAACATTTTGGAAAATGCAAAGTATATTGCAATTTTTGCAAAACGGTAGGGCATCGTGAAGAAAATTGCAGGAAGAAATCCATAATTTGTTACAATTGTGGAGAGGCAGGACATTTCAAAACAGAATGTCCTAAATTAATTAAACCAGCAGACAACAAAACCAAGGCGACCGATGGAACTATTAAGAAGAATGCCAGGGCATTTCAGCTGACTACTCAAGAAGCAAAACTCATCCCAGATGTGATAGCGGGTACGTTCTTAGTTCGCAACATTTACGCCAAAGTATTATTTGACTCTGGTGCAAACCAAAGTTTTATAAATACTTCATTATGTCAAGCTCTTAATTTACCTTTAACCAATATTAGGCAGATTTTTACAGTTGAAACAGCAGACAGAAATTCAGTTAAAATAGATAAAGTTTTGCAGGAAGAAAATATAGAACTTTTAGGACATAAATTCTCTGCAAAACTATTGCCGATGAATTTAGCTGAATTTGATGTTGTATTAGGAATGGATTGGTTAATAGCCAACCATGCTCGAATATTTTGTGATCAGAATTCTATAGAAATTCAATCACCCACTGGAGAAGTAATTAGGATTACAGGAGATAAACCACGTAAGCCCATGAAGTTCATATCAGTAATGAAAGTTGCTAATTATGAACGAAAACAAGGAATAGTATATATGATTTCAGTAATCATTAGTACTAAGGGTAAAGAACTTAAAGAAATTCCTGTAGTCTCAGAATATCCAGATATATTCCCAGAGGATTTACCGGGATTACCTCCGGATAGGGAAGTAGAATTTAGGATTCATCTAATTCCAGGAACTACACCGATAGCCAAGGCACCTTATCGGTTAGCACCTACAGAAATGTTAGAACTGAAAAAGCAATTAGATGAATTACTAAGTAAAGGATTCATACAACCTAGTTCATCCCCGTGGGGAGCACCTGTGTTGTTTGTTAAGAAAAAGGATGGTTCAATGAGAATGTGTATCGATTATAGAGAATTGAATAAGGTTACAATTAAGAATCGATACCCATTACCTAGGATTGATGATCTATTTGATCAACTTCAGGGGGCTAGATATTTCTCTAAGATAGATTTACGCTCCGGATATCATCAATTGAAGGTACAAGAAGAAGACATACCTAAAACTGCTTTCAGAACTAGGTATGGTCATTATGAGTTTACAGTCATGCCCTTTGGATTAACGAATGCACCTGCTGCATTCATGGACATGATGAATAGGATCTGTAAACCATATTTGGATGAATTTGTAATTGTCTTCATAGACGATATACTTATTTATTCCAAAAGTCAGACAGAGCATTGTGAACACCTTCATGCACTCTTAACTTTGTTAAGAAAAGAAAAGCTTTATGCCAAATTCTCAAAGTGTGAATTTTGGTTAAAAGAAGTGCAATTCTTAGGACACATGGTGAATCACAAAGGTATTCATGTAGATCGTGTTAAGATAGAGGCAATTACCAAATGGAAGGTTCCACAAACAGCAATGGAAATAAGAAGTTTTATAGGTTTAGCTGGGTATTATAGACGGTTTATTAAGGATTTTTCCAAGATAGCCGTACCATTAACTAAGTTAACCTGTAAAGCCATTAAGTTTGAATGGGGACCTAAGCAAGAAGAAGCCTTTAGAATATTGAAGCAGAAATTAACAAATGCACCGATCTTAGCCTTACCAGAAGGAACTGAAGATTTTGAGGTATATTGTGATGCTTCAAAACTAGGATATGGATGTGTGCTTATGCAACGCAAAAAGGTGATTGCATATGCTTCAAGGCAATTGAAAAAGCACGAAGAAAATTATACGACTCATGATTTAGAATTAGGAGCGGTAATTTTTGCCCTTAAGATTTGGAGACATTATCTTTACGGAAGTAAATTTACTGTCTACGCAGACCACAAAAGTTTAAGATATATATTTGGGCAAAAAGAGTTAAACATGAGGCAAAGGAGATGGATGGAAATCCTAAGTGACTACGACTGTGATATTCAGTATCATGAAGGAAAGGCAAATGTAGTTGCAGATGCCTTAAGTCGTAAGTATTATGAGCAACAACGACGAGTTCGTGCTCTCAGATTAAATCTACAAATAGATTTAATGGAACAATTGAAGAATGTTCAAACTACAGCAATCAAGGATGATGCTGAAGGAATGAAAGGACGAATCAAGGAATTAGAACAAGGAGCAGATGAAATTTGGAGATTTCACAAAAGTAGAATTTGGGTACCTAAGCAGGGAAACTTAAGACCTAAGATTTTAGAAGAAGCTCATAAATCTAGGTATATTATGCACCCAGGAAACAATAAGATGTACCAAGATTTAAGGAAGAACTTTTGGTGGATAGGAATGAAAAAGGATATAGCACGATATGTTTCTAAATGTCTTACTTGTTCACAAGTTAAAGCAGAACATCAGAAACCTTCAGGGTTACTACAACAATTAGAAATGCCAGTATGGAAATGGGAACTTATAACAATGGATTTTGTTACTAAGTTACCCAAAACCAGAAAAAGGTAATGATGCGATTTGGGTAATTGTGGATCGATTAACCAAATCAGCTCACTTTTTACCTATGAAAGAAACCTTTAGCATGGAAAGACTGGATAAATTGTATGTTGATGAAGTTGTATCCCTACATGGAGTTCCACTCTCCATTGTTTCGGATAGGGATAGTCGTTTTACTTCTCATTTCTGGAAAAGTTTCCAGCAAGCTATGGGAACTCGATTAAATCTGAGCACTGCATATCATCCCCAAACAGACGGACAAAGTGAAAGGACGATCCAAACTCTAGAAGACATGCTCTGAGCATGTGTAATAGATTTTGGTGGAAATTGGGATGATCATTTACCATTAATTGAATTCTCCTATAACAATAGCTATCATTCAAGTATTGAAACCGCCCCATTTGAAGCACTGTATGGAAGAAAGTGCAGAACTCCAGTTTGTTGGGCAGAAATAGGAGAAAATCAATTGTCAGGTCCTGAAATAGTGCAAGAGACGACTGATAAGATTACTCAAATCAAGGAAAGGCTGAAGACGGCTCGAGATCGCCAGAAAAGTTATGCAGACAATAGATGCAAGCCGTTAGAATTCCAAATTGGAGACAGAGTATTGTTAAAAGTTTCTCCTTGTAAAGGAGTAGTTCAATTTGGTAAGAAAGGAAACTTAAGTCCAAGGTACGTAGGACCATTTTCAGTGATCCAACGTATAGGACCAGTAGCTTATCGTTTACAACTACCAGAAGAATTATCTGGAGTACATGATGTATTTCATGTATCCAATCTCAAGAAATGCTTATCAGATGAATCACTGGTAGTACCTCTTCGAGATATCGAGGTAAATGAAAAACTGAAATTTGTTGAGAAACCTCTTCAAATTGAGGATCGAAAGATCAAGTTTCTCAAACATAAACGACTAGTTTTAGTCAAAGTCAGATGGGATTCAAAGAGAGGAGCTGAATACACTTAGGAGCTGGAATCAGAAATGAAGCGAAAGTATCCTCACTTATTCCAGTAAATCTCGAGGACGAGATTTTTATTAAGGTGGGGAGAATGTAACAACTCTCATCAAAAGTCATATTTATTTAACTAAATTGTCCAATAGGAAACCCTAATTGAGAAACCCAAGTAATTCTGAACAAACCCTAAAATTTTCAGAACAATCGGAATCAGGATCAGGGCCCCTAAAACTCAGGGGGGGTAAACCCTAGTCGGTAAAATCCACACAGTTTTCTGTCAAAAATTAAAAATAACACGAAACCAACTCAGCCAAGCTACTGGGACACGAAGCAACCCTAGGGTAGAATAGGGTCTCTCGCGCCACGCGACGCACGCAAGGAAACCTTTCGCGTGGCGCGAGGGGGGCATTTTTCAAGTATAAATAGAACAGTCTGTTTGATGCAATTCTGCGTTGATGCGACGTTCAGTTTCAAATTATACTCCGAGTTATTATAGAAACAGTTCAAAACACACACACGATTCACGAATTGCTGCCACAATTCATGGTAATAACTCGATCGCTGCTACGATTCAATGTCCGATCGATTAAACTATCCAATGGATGTTTAAGTGCTGCCCACATTAGGGTTTATGCTTTGTCATTCGTCGTTAAATCGATGGATGTTTAAGTATCGCACTTTGTCATTAGCTGTGAAGGTTTCAATCTCGTGAGTTATCGTAAATGCTGTATTAAGTTACTAACCTAGTTGGTGTGCTGATTATTTAAATTAGGTTATCAAGGCTAATCAGTAAACTAAGCTCTGTTAAATCTGCAATGTGAGTCATTCTCTTTTTATCAAATTACTTTACAAAAGCATGTTTATTTTCAAAGGTTATAATTACAGGGATTAAGTCTATGTAATCTGAAATTACTGCCAGTATGTGGGGGGATGTGCACATAGCTACTAATTATATATCACTTGTGGGTGAACGGACCCAGCAAGTGATATGTCCACAGTCACAAGTCCGGTCAAGTGACAACTGGATCAGTTAATTAAAAAGATAGAGACATTGTAATCGCTCTTAATACTGTAAATTATAACAAACAGGTCGTTTTAGTAAATGGAATGATTCACTCAGTATTTCCCGCTGACAAAACCTTTTTCAAACATGTTTCAGGTGATCTGTTGTGATCCAGGAAAAGTGTCGTGAAGCACTATCAGCTTAAGGAAGTGGCTCAGAATAAAAATAAAGAAACATGTTTTGTAAAATAAAAGATTTCCTGGTGAAATCTCAAGATTGTAAATTATCGGGTTTTATCCCGAATTGTGAAATAAAATAATCGGGAAATATTTCAGTTTTAAAAAGATCCTGAAGAAACTTCCGCTGTTAATTAAAGTACCACGGGATTTCTGTTCCGCGGCTCCTGAAACGGGTCAAACCGGGTCGGGGGCCGTGACATTAGGGTCCCCGAACACCCTAACACACCTTATATTAATTAACACACTATTATATCCTAACACTTAGAACTTAACTAAGACCTAACTATATCATTGAAACTCAACCAATACCCCCCCCCCCTCAAAACCGGTTAGGAACAAGGACCCCACCTTGTGATTTCATTCATTATTCTAATAGATTGTGTCATGTCCTTTAGAAACACATTATACATTAGGCAATACTATGTTGGATGGTTATAATATAAACCCACAAGTCCATCAGTTCCTACACATTTCTCACAACTCAACACACTTCACTCTTTCTTCTTTTCTTGATCTCGGCCGCCCCTAGTGGCACCACCACCTTCACTTGGTCACTTGCAAGCTTTCCAAGGCCATACATAGGTGATACAAGGTGCACAACGAAGCTCGGTGCTCTCGAAAGTGGAAGGACCTTCTCCATTCGCTATTAACCACCACATTTCTTCACTCGAACTTCCCTAGCCTTGAGCTAGTGGTAAGAACTTAGATCCGTTCATTCTTTACGTTATTTAAGTGGTTAATAGATGTTTTAAGATGAAAATCCATGAACACTAAAGAACCATGAACAAAGTCTTACATATAAACTAACTTGTAATGAAACATTGATGAATCATGATGAAGTGATGATAAACTGAAGTTGTCTTGATTATGTTACTGATTTACTTGCTGATCTACTTGTAATATTGATGTTTGATGTTGTTGTGGTCACTAAACATGTTAATGGAATCAATCGAACACAAGTTAGAAAGTTAAAGAATGAAAACAGAATCTGTCCAAGTTTTACAGCCAACTTCAGTTGGCTGTAAACAGGTCATAACTCAACGAAAAACTAATATTTTGAGTCTATAACGTGTTATTATGAAATACGGTTCTAATGGCACCGGAATCATAATTTTTGGAGTTCGTTTACTATTTTTAAAGCGTCATTTTGTAACAGCAGCTAGAGCTGCATTTTTCTGCTGAAAATATGCGTTTTGTTTTCTGTCATAACTTGAGTTCTGTGTAGAGTTAGATCATGAAACTTGTAATGTAGATGACCACCGATGTATTTGTAATTCTCTCACTGGAATTTCGTAAATCGGACTCTCGATGAATTTTAAATAAATTATTCCGTGGACTGTGGTCAGAAAAAGATAAATCTGAGTTCAGTCCGGAAAATGAATTTTTATAAAATATTAGTAATGAACTGGACCCTGATATTTTTACACAATAAAATTTGGAACGTTTAAGATATTCTGTAAAAATTTGGGAATTTTTGGAATAAGTTACCTATTTTATTAAAATGTCTGAAAACAGCCCGGTTTTGAATATTAATGCTGAAATGACATAAGTTGTAATTTGCGTGTCTAAATGTCAAGTATGCTATCTGTGAATGATCTAACATGTTATATGTGTTATGTGCAATATCGTATGTTTGTTTATGAGTGGGGAATGGATGGGGAACTTATATGGGCATAAACCATTAAAGTGATGCATGGTATGTGATAGATACATGTAGGAACTTTGTGCTCTATTTGAAACCACTAAATGACTAAATGGTAATCATGTTAGGACGTGATTGACCGACCTTGACTGTTAGCTATTTTTGAGAGTCAAACCGAGCAACCGAGGTGAGTTCACACCCTTACTAAGGCATGGGATTCCCGGTGGTTGGGAATGGGATTGAATAGCTATTTATATTATCAACACTACTAGACTACCTACTACTGTCCTCGGATTGAGAAGGGCACGTACGTAAAACCTACGCACACTCACACTTACTACTGTCCTCGGATTGAGAAGGGCACGTACGTAAAACCTACGTACATTCATACTTACTACTGTCCTCGGATTGAGAAGGGCACGTACGTAAAACCTACGTACACTCATACTTACTACTGTCCCCGGATTGAGAAGGGCACGTACGTAAAACCTACGTACACTCATACTTAACACCGTCCTCGGATTGGGAAAGACACTTATGGATACGCCTAGTCTAGTAACATACATAATGGGAAGCCCCCACTAAATATCGTAAAGGTTTGGGAATCAAGGATAATGGGTAATACATGGTTATGAAACGAACTTATGATTTCTGATACGAACTCATTAACTGAACAACCAACTGTGAACTCGCTCAACTTTGTTGTTGACTCGTTGTTACATGCCTTGCAGGTCGTTAGATGCTATGGAGCTTGCACATGGAGGTGGTCGTTGTGGAATGCGAACTAATATGTCCCGTACTTACTAAATAAACGTTATTAACTTATGAAACTTATGTTTGGGGTCTTTAAACTTATGAACTACAAACTTATGTTTTGGTTTAACGTCTTATGTTTTCGCCGTTTAAATTGAACTTGGTTAACTTCCTTTTAGTCACCAATTGTATTGTGATTGGTTTTATTTACTAAAATACGTTGTTCAATATGATTGGTGGCTCGATCCTGGTCATGTCACGCCTCCAAGCGGCGATACTCCGCGTGTGGATTTTGGGGGTGTGACATGGGATTCCCGGTGGTTTGGGAATGGGTTAATAAACTAAAACGGAACCTACATATCCTCCTTGGGTAGGATATGTACGGCCATCCTCCTTGGGTAGGATGCCACCATAAATCCTACGAATTCTCCTGGTGCAGAATACGTACGTTCGTCCTCCTGGTGTAGGACAACAACCTTAAAAACTAGCTAGACAAAACTCTATCAATAAGTCCCTCTTCATTATATCGACTTAATCGCCGAGGCCAATGGCGAGCGGGTCATTAGTTAATAGTGCTATTAGGTTTAACAAACCTCACACTGTGCCGGTCGAACGAGCGTGTACTAATGGACTATGGCAGATTATCAGTGATGATAGACGCTGATATAGGGCACAACTTATTTGCGTAGTAGTCGTTATCATACCGTCTAGTAGTTCACACGGGGAAAGCCCCCACTGATTATGGTTATGGTTTGGGTAATGAAAAAGGAACTGGTTAAACATACTTTCAACTACGGGGTAACCCCCACGACAATTAAGACAACGAAAGTCAAACCACGTTTTTCAGAAACACCTTAAAACTAAACAACCAAACGTAAACTCACTCAACTTTGTTGTTGACTCGTTGTTACATGCCTTACAGGTCGCTAAACGCTTGGAGCTTGCACGAGGAATGAGTCGTTGTGGTGTACAGACTGTTATGTTCCGTGCTTATTATTTAAATCCTTATGAACTTATTAAACTTGCATTTTGAACTTTAACTTATAAACTATGGACTTATGTTTTGAACTTACGTTTTATGCTTCCGCTGCTAACCTAAAGTTGGTTTACTTCCTTTTGGTCACCAATCGTATTGTGTTTGGTTTTATTTACTTGATTGAGTTATTCAATATGATTGGTGGCTCGATCTTGGTCACGTCACGCCTCCAAGCGGTGATACTCCGCATGGTGGATTTTGGGGGTGTGACAATCTGGATCCAGTAGCAACCAAACAAAGGGTAATTCGGAAATCAGTAAGACTCGGATGGATTCGGATCCAAAAGCAACTCTAACAAAAGGATTCAAAAGAGGTGTTATTCGGATCCTAAATCATCCGTACATGAGTGAATTCGGATACTTTAGTTATCCTAGCCTGCAGGATTGAGAATGAGTGGTTTCTGGATGCAATAGCAACCGAACTAATAGTGATTCGGATATCTTTCATACTAGGTTGGATATTGATTCTGTAGCATCCCTAACAAGAACGATTCAGAACGGGAGGTATCCGGATTCTGAATCATGCATACTTTTTGAATTCGGATCATGTAGCTTCCCTGGAAAAAAGGATTTAGAATGGGTGGTTTTTTCTCTATCAAATAGAAACCGAACTAAGAGTGATTTGAATATCATTATGACTTGGTAGGATTCAGTTCCTGTAGCATCCCTAACAGGAAGGATTCAAAAGGGTTGGTATCTTGATCCAGCAGCAACCAAACAAAAAGTAATTCAGAAATCAGTAAGACTTGGCTGGATTCGGATCCTATGGCAACCCTAACTAGAAGGATTCAGAAGGGGTGTTATCCGGATGCTAAATCAACCGTACTTGATTGAATTCAGATCCTTTAGCTATCCTAGCCTACAAGATTTAGAATGAGTGGTTTCTCGATGCTATAGCAACTGAACGAACAGTGATTCGAATATCTTTCATACTCGGTTGGATTTTGATTATGTAGCATCCCTAACAAGAACGATTCAGAACGGGAGGTATCCGGATTCTAAATCATGCATACTCTTTGAATTCGGATCATGTAGCTTCCCAAGCAAAAAGGATTTAGAATGGGTGGTTTTTTTCCCTATCAAATAGAAACGACACTAAGAGTGATTTGACTGTCATCATGACTTGGTTGGATTTGGTTCCTTTAGCATCCCTAACCAGAAATTTTCAAAACGGTTGGTATCTGGATCCTGTAGCAACTAAACAAAGAGTAATTTGGAAATCAGTAAGACTTGGCTGGATTCGGATCCTATAGTAACTCTAACTAGAAGTATTTAGAAGAGGTATTATCCGGATCCTAAATCATCCGTACATGATTGAATTCGGATCCTTTAGCTATCCTAGCCTGCAGGATTCAGAATGAGTGGTTTCTGGATGCTATAGCAACCGAACTAACAAGGATTCGAATATCTTGCACACTCGGTTGGATTTTGATTTTGTATCATCCCTAACAAGAACAATTCAGAACGGGAGGTATCCAGATTCTGAATCATGCATACTCTTTGAATTCGGATCATGTAGCTTCCCTAGCAAAAATGATTTAGAATGGGTGGTTTTTTCCCTATCAAATAGAAACTGAACTAAGAGTGATTTGAATATCATTATGACTTGGTTGGATTGGGTTCCTATAGCATCCCTAACCGGAGGGATTCAAAACGGGCGGTATCTGGATCCAGTAGCAATCAAACAAAGAGTAATTCGGAAATCAGTAAGACTTGGCTGGATTCAGATCCTATTGTCACACCCCGACCACGTAAAACAACTAGACGTGGCGGAAACGTCGGGGAGTGTTGTAACAGAATCATTGTTTCATAACCATGGAATAAATAATTTTTGTTTTATTGAATAAATGAACTCATTGTTTTAATACAATCAAATAAGTACAACTATGATCTTCCAAATTTTAAAGTTGCTAAGGCACGAGTCCATCCTAAGTGTAGTGTGTATCAACAATCATCACGAAACAGCACCTGAAACATGTGTAAAAATAGGTACGTCAGCATAAAAATGCCTGTGAGATACATAGGTTTTATGAAAGTAGGGTTCATGACTTATAAGTTTAAAGAAAAAGAATGTTTTAAGAAAAGTAGTCATGATCCTTGTAAATTGTTTTGTTGTGTAAATCATTTGAAAAACAATAAGTTCAGATGATATGTATAAATAAGAGAATAATGTATGGTTAAATGAATAACCATGTAAAATGAGTTTGTATTGAATGTATTGTTTGAACAACAATATTTTGATAAAAAGGCTTATAGTATATTTGAAAATATACTTTGGATTTTAAGAGAATCGAACGAGTAATATATTAAAGTATATTTCTTTCCAATATCGTTAACCCATGTGTACTAAATAACGCCACGGTATGTAATGCAATGAAAACACTTCTATATAAGAAGTACCAGCGGCGTATCTACCATGCTTTCATCACATTACACCTGTCCCGTTATCTAAACACTAACCAAAACCCAATTGTTAGATAGATAGTACATTAAATATACTTTAGTTGTTTAAAATAATGGTTTTCAGTAGTATATTACAAGTATACTTCGGATTTATAAGTAACATATTAAACTATGTTTTGGTTTCATAAATAACATATCAAAATATGCTTTGGATGTGATAAATAAAATAACATATATGTTGGTTTTGTACTATATCGCATATGGGAGCATATCAAACTATACTTTTGGGAGTATAACTAAATATACAAAAATAATGTGATTTAAGAATTCATTTAGACCTAGTGCATCAAAATACACCTTTGAGACTATAGGGATACCACAAAGGAAATCCCTATTTGGATGGAGAAACAAATTGGTTTCAGACATTCCATGACAACAAGAATGGGGTGTCAAATCCTATAGCGCTATATCATACTACCAATCGGTCTGGTGAACATAAAATAAGTACAATTCAACATTTTATTTTATGTTCTTTGAGAAATCAATGTTTAAACCATAGATAGTCATTTAGTTTGTCAAATGATAAGTAATAACATGTATAATTAATTATACTTTGAAATCATGAAAATAACAGATAGGTACACATGCTTCACCCCAAAACAGTTTGGAAAACAGTAAAATAGGGGAACTATGTACTCACTTGAGATTGCTCAAAAGTCCTAAGATAACCACCAAGCAATGCTAGAGATCACGGAATCAAACGGCACCTAATATAGGTAACTATGTTAATTAACCGGACCTAAATCGGAGGATCAGATAGAATGAGGGCTTGTAAACCAAATGAGTATGGGAACTCATGTAATATGGTTTAACAAAGCCTACATACTAAATCGGAACCTAACCTAAGTGCTTTCGACCCATCGCGACCCATTAAGGTAGCTTATGCTACTTTAACGCGTCGTGCGCGCAAAAGCGCACTCGAGACGTCTAACTAGCCCTATGACAAGTGTTATATGCCTAAACATGTTACATAATCAGTTATGTGACAAAACTTTAGGTTACATATGCTTAATTACCAATTATACATGAAAAGGGTATTCTGGTAATTTACCTAAGGCATATAAACTACCTATCATACAACTACTCAAACGATGTGACCATAGGGTATAACCTCGGAAGGTTATTCCCTATATGCTATGGTCCTAAAGTATTTGGTCGGATCCTAATGATCGACCAAAATGGGTCGGGTTCGAAGGTATAAGCGATTTATTAGATCGCTTACCCTTACGACCCTAGACAAGCACAAAACTAAAAGTGACGAGCTAAGCATGTTAAAACATGCTTAACTAAGTTTGAAAACAAGTTTGGTATCAAAACAAACGGTTTTGATACCTAAGAGTAGTTTGGTTACAAAATACGCACGAATGCGCATTTTGACCGAAACTACGGCTCGTCACTGAGCCTAGAAAACATGGTAATCAGTAGGCATAGTCACTAGGGACTATAACCATCGTGATCACGCTCACGTTATGAAGTTCAAACGAACTTTGCATTGACCATAAACTCGCATAAGCGCGAAAAACGATCCAAATGGCATGACGAATGGATTTTTCTTATGCCAAACACTAAAATAAAATATTTTAGTGCTTACATAAATTTTTGGATGTCTGGATGTATTCAGAACGTAAGTTATGCGCGAAAATGCAAACTTATGCACTTTTTGACACTTTTAGTCCCTGAATGACCCAAAAGTTTATTTTAGCACACCGAACCCCTCAAAGCCTATTTCTAAGCTATATAAAGGATATTTAAGGTGTGTTTAACTTATGGTCATGTTCCAGAATGTCTGTTACAGTTCAAATTGGCATACTTTCGCAGTTTGTCAAGTTTAGTCCCTGTAAGCGAATTAACTTGTTTTTGCCATACCAAAGCCTTTAAAACTTATTTCTAAGTTATGTAAAGGTTATTTATGGTATGTTAAGCCTAATTCACTATTCCAGAGTGTTCGTTGGATTAAACTGGTTATATTTACGCATCAGAGCGCGTATAACCCTCCAGAAAGCGATTTAAAGCTTAAAATCGAACAAGAGTTGATATGTGCAAACGATACACATATTTTTACAAATCCCAAGTATGAAATACAATATTTCATTGGTTTGGCATTTGTTTGATGGTTGAAGTGACACAGGTGTCACACCTATAGCAACCCTAACTACAAGGATTCAGAAGGGGTGTTATCCAGATCCTAAATCATCTGTACTTGATTGAATTCGGATCCTTTAGCTATCCCAGCCTACAAGATTCAGATTGAATGGTTTCTCAATGCTATAGCAACCGAACGAACAGTGATTCGAATATCTTTCATACTCGGTTGGATTTTGATTCTGTAGCATCCCTAACAAGAACTATTCAGAACGGGAGGTATCAGGATTCTGAATCATGCATACTCTTTGAATTCGCATCATGTAGCTTCCCTAGCAAAAAGGATTTTGAATGGGTGGTTTTTCCCTATCAAATAGAAATGACACTAGGAGTGATTTGACTGTCATCATGACTTGGTTAGATTTGGTTCCTTTAGCATCCCTAACCAGAAGTATTCAAAACAGGTGGTATCTGGATCCAGTAGCAACTAAACAAAGAGTAATTCGAAAATCAGTAAGACTTGGCTGGATTCGGATCCTATAGGAACTATAACTAGAAGGATTCAGAAGAGGTGTTATCCGGATCCTACATCATCCGTACATGATTGAATTCAGATCCTTTAGCTATCCTAGTGTGACACCTGTGTCACTTCAACCATCAAACAAATGCCAAACCAATGAAATATTGTATTTCATACTTGGGATTTGTAAAAATATGTGTATCGTTTACACATATCAACTCTGGTTCAATTTCAAGCTTTAAATCGCTTTTTGGAGGGTTATACGCGCACTAATGCGTAAATATAACCAGTTTAATGCAACGAACACTCCGGAATAGTGAAATAGGCTTAACATACCTTAAGTAACCTTTACATAACTTAGAAATAAGTTTTGAAGGCTTTGGTATGGCAAAATCTAGTTTATTCGCTTACAGGGACTAAACTTGTCAAACTACGAAAGTATGCCAATTTGAACTGTAACGAACATTCCGGAACATGACCATAAGTTAAACACACCTTAAATATCCTTTACATAGCTTAGAAATAGGCTTTGAGGGGTTCGGTGTGCTAAAATAAACTTTTGGGTCATTCAGGGACTAAAAGTGTCAAAAAGTGCACAAGTTTGCATTTTCGCGCATAACTTACGTTCTGAATACATCTGGACATCCAAAAATTTATGTAAGAACTCTAATATTTTATTTTAGTGTTTGGCATGAGAAAAATCCATTCGTCGCGCAATTTGGATCGTTTTTCGCGCTTATGCGCATTCCGTCGTAATTAAGCGAACATCGCGATCGTACGGCCAAGCGAACCGACATCCGAGATATTTTTGAGCATGTTTCATGTCCACAATGTTTAGGCATCATTTTAGGGCCTTAAAGTTGGCTTTACGGGCCTTAGAAATGTCAGAAATGGCTTAAATACACAACAGGGACCAAAACTGTCATTTTTGAAACTTATTTTCTGATCAGAACCCCCATGCGGCCCGCATTAGTTTTGGTGTATCCTGAAGCGGGCCGCGTCAGCCTTCCAGAACAGATAAGATCGATTAGTCAGCTGATTCCAGCTGTTTAATCCACACCCACACATTCTAACTTGCCCTTTCAGCTCATGGGGGATCATTTTTAGTTACCACAACAATTGAACAAGTGTACGCACAAGATTCGAGCACGGTTTCCATGAAACGATCTTAACGGTTACCCGAAAACTATAAATACCCCACCCCCCATTGCTTCAAAATCACTAGAATCTGATCTTAAAGACTCTAAGTTGGAACCATTGTTTCATACCTGAGTTATTTCGATCTAGATTAGCATTCGGGGACCCTTCGTAAGTATTCTTTCGTTCTTTTATTGCTTTTCGAGTCTTTTCGAGTCTGAAAGTCAAACTTTGTTTGACTTTCTGCGTTGACCAGTTTATGGTCAATGCGAAGTTCGTTTGAACTTCGCAACGTGAGTGTAATCACGTTAGTTATTGTCCCTTGGGACTATGCCTACTGATTACCACGTTGTCTAGGGTCGTAGGGTAAGCGATCTAATAAATCGCTTATACCTTCGAACCCGACCCATTTGGTCGATCATTAGGATCGGACCAAATACATTAGGTGACCATAGTAGGTAGGGAATAACCTTCCGAGGTTATACCCTATGGTCACATCGTTTGAGTAGTTGTATGATAGGTAGTTTATTTGCCTTAGGTAAATTACCAGAATACCCTTTTCATGTATAATTGGTAATTAAGCATATGTAACCTAAACTTTTGTCACATAACTGATTATGTAACATGTTTAGGCATATAACACTTGTCATAGGATTAGTTAGACGGTCCGAACGCGTTTCACGCGAACGACGCGTTAAAGTAGCATAAGCTACCTAAACGTGTCGTAATGGGTCGAAAACGCTTAGGTTAGGTTTCATTTAGCATGAAGGCTTTCTTAAACCATATGACATGAGTCTCTATACTCGTTTGGTTTACGAACCCTCATTCTATCCAATCATCCGATTTAGGTCCGGTTATTAACATAGTTACCTATATTAGATGTCGTTTGATATCCGCGATCTCTAGCATTGTTTGGTTGTTACTCAAGGACTACTAAGCAATCTCAAGTGAGTACATAGACCCCTCTTTTACTGTTTTCCAAACTGTTTTGGGGTGGAACACATGTGCCTACTTGTTACTTTCATGCTTTCCATGTTTTCACATCATATACCTGCTATGTTCGTTAGTACATTATAGTACATGATTTCATTGTGTTCATGCTATGTATGCCCATTGTGTGCGTACTTAGTACATCGTTTTACATTACATTTTATGCTATGTATGTCCATTTAGTTCATACTTAGTACATTGTTTAACATTACACTTATGCTATGTATGTCCATTGTGTGCATGCTTAGTACATTGTTTTACATTACATTTCTGTTGCATATGCTCATTTCAGCATGTGAACACATTATACTGCATTTTGAACCGTTGTAATCATTTGACTATGTGAACCGTTTGTATCTGTGAACCGTTTGTATCTATGAACCGTTTGTATCTGTGAACCGTTTGTATCTGTGAACCGTTTGTATCTGTGAACCGTGTGAACCGTATTTGACCATACATAAACATTTCTACAATTGTTAAACATTACTTTGGTGGTTTGGTTTGACTAAGTGATTAAGTAACGACGCGTGTGTAATATGATACAAGCATGGTGGATACGCCGCTGGTACTTCCTATATATAAGTGTTTGTATGGTATTACATATCGTAGCGTTATTTGAATCATTTCAGTTTGAGACATATAACATTTTATACAAATAACATACGTTTCACAAGACATTGATTTACAAACAACTTATCTTATACAAACTCATTTTACAATGGTTATTCATTTAACCATACGATTCTCTTATTTATACATATCATCTGATCTTATCGTTTTTCAAATGATTTACAAAACAAAGCAAATTACAAGGTTCATGACTAAACATTTTCTCAAACATAAGTCATGAAACCTATTTTCACAAAACCTATGTATCTCACAGGCATTTTTATGCTGACGTACCTATTTTCACATGTGTTTTTCAGGAGCTGTTGCATAAGATGATCAAGATACACATAGGCAGACTTGGGCTTTAGTGACAATAAAAGATGCAAGACTAGTTAATTATGTTGTATTTCCTTGTTTGTTAAGACATTGTAACACTTTTAAACAATAAAACGAAACTTCAATTGCCATGGATTTGAAACAATTAATTCTGTTACAACACTCCCCGACATTTCCGCCACGTTTTGTATGTTCTACGTGGTCGGGGTGTGACAGAAAAGATGGTATCAGAGCCAATGGTTATAGGGAATTAGGTTATTAGTAATGCTTTGACCTAGTCTATAACCTTCTTAGGACCCTAACGTGAGTTTTTACTTGCGTTTAGTCATAAAACAATACCATCACCTATCTTTAGGCGACTACCACAACAAGAACATAAATTTCAAAACCGCTTTGAAAACTAATCATCTGTTCTAGGATGATTGATTACAAGGTTTTGAACCCTCTGTTACATGGTTTTGAACCCCTTTGAGTTTTCAAAATCTCGTCAAGGTTTTGGGTTTTAAATAATGTGAACACGTGCAAACTGGAAGGGTGAATGCCTGTATTCTGGGTTTTCTGTCTAGGCAAGCACTTCGTATACATCTCATCAGACGCGAGACCAGTTGTTCTTACCTGGGAATTCTTGGGATGAGTGTTCACTTATAGGCGAGCATGTCTTCGCGATACATTATTTTTGACCCATTTACATTGATTAGTCACTGTGTGTCGTTTGTTTACCTTGTGGTAACAAACAAATGACCACTACCCTTGCTTTCATCTGATTTGTTTCATCTCATTCTTTTCGTCTAAACCTCTCACTCGTTTCCTTTCATGTTTCCTCTTTTAGAATGCCTCCTCGACGCGAAAACCAGATAGCGACTGCCGAACTGGCAGAAATCATTGCGCAGCAAATGGCTGCTCAATTCCCAAACCTCTTTGCTCAATGGAATCAAGCCAACAACAACAACAATAGTCCATGCAATTTCAAGAGTTTTAACTCGGCGAAACCACTCAAGTTTAGTGGTTCTGAGGGAGCGACTGGGCTTCTTCAATGGTTCGAGAGCATTGAGAATACTTTCCGCCATGTGCAGTGTCTTGACATTCGCAAGGTCGAGTTTGCTTCGAGTGTGTTCCAGAAGAGAGCCCTTACATGGTGGAACGGGGTTATGAGAGATCGAGGTGCAGAAGTTGCTCTAGCACAGACATGGGCTGAACTTAGGGCCCTTATGATGAAGGAATTCTGTCCTCGTCACGAGATCAGGGCCTTGGAAAGGGAATTCGACAATCTTGAGCAAGACAGCGGTGAGCATCGAGCCTACACGGACCGTTATGAGGAGTTAAGTCTGTTATGCCCAAACATGGTCACGCCTTTGGATAAGGCAATCGAAAAGTACATTGATGGCCTCCCTGACTCAATACAAGACATTGTGACTGGCAGCAACCCTACTACAGTTAGACAGGCCATTGAGCTATCTGCAACCTTGACTGAATCAAAGATCAGGAAACGTAAACTTTTCCGAAAAGGTGACAAGAAGCCGGCCGAGGAATCGAAACCAATCGAGGAATCAAAGACCATGGATGAACAGACTGGATCCCCTAAAAAGTCAAAGAAGCGAAAGGCTTCTCAGAACTTCGCCATGGTTACTCACAATGATCAAGCCGTCCCCAACCAACCAGCTCAACCCCCTGCTAGGAAGCCATACAATGGAACTGCACCCTTGTGCAACCAATGTAGCCTCCATCATCATGCCAATGTAAAGTGCCGCAAATGCCAAACTTGTGGGCTTATAGGCCATACAGCAAGAGTCTGCCCAGCTGCAGCTGCACCAAACCAAGCTGGCAACAATCCTGCTCAAGGTCGTTTTCTACCAGGTTCTTGCTTCAACTGTGGCGAGATGGGTCATTTCCGAAGAAATTGCCCAAAACTTGCTAATGCAAATCCAGCACAGGGATGAGCATCTGACCGAATGGAAGACAACGCTGTTTAGAAATAATCAATCCTTATGTATTATTTTCTTTAGTTGTCAAGGTCCAAGAAACAGTTGTTATCGTTGTTTATAAATAAATCTTTTATTTACATTGCAATGTATTTATGTGGTTGTATGTATAAACAACATATCTCTTACAATATCGACAATCAAGGAACCGTATTCCTTGAAGGACAAACTACCCCCAAAATTTTTCCCATTCTATAATCTCTTGCGTTTCCACGAAATTCCTAAGTACCCGTTTATTCTAAGGAAACGAAGTACAAGGCGCAAGTTACAACACTGGACGAATACCCAAAGTACCACTATAAATCCTTAATAGGGTACCTAAGGGTATTTCCGTAAATCCAAAAATTGTTGTGTTCCTTAATTCGACTATTACGTTTCTTTGAAAACAAAATCGAATTTTTGGGAGATCTTCCTATCTCTTCAGATAGATCCCAGAGGACATTGAAGTCCATCGACTGGTTTCCATATCTGTTCTCAATCGATAACAAATTTATAACAAATTAATAACCAAGTTAAACAACTATGTGATTATGTGATTATGAACATTACAAGACAAACTGTGCGGACTGTGCAAGGAATTACGTAATTATGGATGCATACATAATTATGGAATTTAGTGCACAGAAACCACAGCGAGCCTTGTCATGTGCCTTGAAGTTAACTCTATTCATTTCCATTTCTGAGGAAGCACCCGTTGAAAATGACTCCGTTTGTTCATTTTCGTTTCTGAAGATTTGTCCGTTGAGGAAATGAATATCCGTTTGTTTCTTCTATTCATTTCCATTTCTGATGAAGCACCCGTTGAAAATGACTCCGTTTGTTCATTTTCGTTTCTGAAGATTTGTCCGTTGAGGAAATGAATATCCGTTTGTTTCTTCTATTCATTTCCATTTCTGATGAAGCACCCGTTGAAAATGACTCCGTTTGTTCATTTTCGTTTCTAAAGATTTGTCCGTTAAGGAAATGAATATCCGTTTGTTTCTCCTTTTCATTTCCATTTCTGATGAAGCACCCGTTGAAAATGACTCCGTTTGTTCATTTTCGTTTCTAAAGATTTGTCCGTTGAGGAAATGAATATCCGTTTGTTTCTCCTTTTCATTTCCATTTCTGATGAAGCACCCGTTGAAAATGACTCCGTAAGTTCATTTTAAGTTTCTGAAGATTTCCCGTTGAGGAAATGAATCCCCGTTTGTTTATTCCTTCATTTCCACTTCTGAAGAATACTCATTGAGGAAAATGACTCCGTCTGTTCATTTTCGTTCTGAAGAATGTCCGTTAAGGAAATGACAGGATTATGCCTTACATATCTCTGGTGATTATTTCACACAAAGTCACAAATAGACTCCTACGAATAAATTTCGGGACGAAATTTCCTAAAGTAGGGGAGACTGTGACACCTGTGTCACTTCAACCAACAAACAAATGCCAAACCAATGAAATATTGTATTTCATACTTGGGATTTGTAAAAATATGTGTATCGTTTACACATATCAACTCTGGTTCAATTTCAAGCTTTAAATCGCTTTCTGGAGGGTTATACGCGCACTAATGCGTAAATATAACCAGTTTAATGCAACGAACACTCCGGAATAGTGAAATAGGCTTAACATACCTTAAGTAACCTTTACATAACTTAGAAATAAGTTTTGAAGGATTTGGTATGGCAAAATCTAGTTTATTCGCTTACAGGGACTAAACTTGACAAACTGCGAAAGTATGCCAATTTGAACTGTAACGAACATTCCGGAACATGACCATAAGTTAAACACACCTTAAATATCCTTTACATAGATTAGAAATAGGCTTTGAGGGGTTCGGTGTGCTAAAATAAACTTTTGGGTCATTCAGGGACTAAAAGTGTCAAAAAGTGCACAAGTTTGCATTTTCGCACATAACTTACGTTCTGAATACATCTGTACATCCAAAAATTTATGTAAGCACTATAATATTTTATTTTAGTGTTTGACATGAGAAAAATCCATTCGTCGCGCAATTTGGATCGTCTTTCGCGCTTATGCGCATTCCGTCGTAATTAAGCGAACATCGCGATCGTACGGCCAAGCGAACCGACATCCGAGATATTTTTGAGCATGTTTCATGTCCACAATGTTTAGGCATCATTTTAGGGCCTTAAAGTTGGCTTTACGGGGCCTTAGAAGTGTCAGAAATGGCTTAAATACACAACAGGGACCAAAACTGTCATTTTTGAAACTTATTTTCTGATCAGAACCCCCATGCGGCCCGCATTAGTTTTGGTGTATCCTGAAGCGGGCCGCGTCAGCCTTCCAGAACAGATAAGATCGATTAGTCAGCTGATTCCAGCTGTTTAATCCACACCCACACATTCTAACTTGCCCTTTCAGCTCATGGGGGATCATTTTTAGTTACCACAACAATTGAACAAGTGTACGCACAAGATTCGAGTACGGTTTCCATGAAACGATCTTAACGGTTACCCGAAAACTATAAATACCCCACCCCCCATTGCTTCAAAATCACTAGAATCTGATCTTAAAGACTCTAAGTTGGAACCATTGTTTCATACCTGAGTTATTTCGATCTAGATTAGCATTCGGGGACCCTTCGTAAGTATTATTTCGTTCTTTTATTGCTTTTCGAGTCTTTTCGAGTCTGAAAGTCAAACTTTGTTTGACTTTCTGCGTTGACCAGTTTATGGTCAATGCGAAGTTCGTTTGAACTTCGCAACGTGAGTGTAATCACGTTGGTTATAGTCCCTTGGGACTATGCCTACTGATTACCATGTTGTCTAGGGTCGTAGGGTAAGCGATCTAATAAATCGCTTATACCTTCGAACCCGACCCATTTGGTCGATCATTAGGATCCGACCAAATACATTAGGTGACCATAGTAGGTAGGGAATAACCTTCCGAGGTTATACCCTATGGTCACATCGTTTGAGTAGTTGTATGATAGGTAGTTTATATGCCTTAGGTAAATTACCAGAATACCCTTTTCATGTATAATTGGTAATTAAGCATATGTAACCTAAACTTTTGTCACATAACTGATTATTTTTTTTGGGTAAAGGGTTACCCCGGTGATTCTATTAAAATTCAACCGCAAATAAGTACAAGTAGTGAGGATGTGTTCCACACTAGTTCATATATAGGACATGCCCCATATATGTAAGACAAAGCAAAAACAAAGTAACTATGACACCCCATAACCTAGTCTACTATACATCATGAAAGAGATCTAGTAGACAAACAATGCAAAAACAAAACAAAATCCTCAACCGCCATCATCAAAGATAAAGCTGCCACAAACCGGCAACCCCTTCAAACGAACCAAAAGACGCCTATCAATTCGAGAATTTTGTGGGAGAGGTGCTTGCCCCTGCTTTGGAAGAAAAAGGATGAATACCCGATGTCATAAATTCACTGGTTTCATTGTAGACTTCAACGACCTCCTCTTCATCCGACTCGTGCCTGTCACTCGACTGTTTCTCCTTCTTCTCTATACGACCCACGGTACTACCTCCCTGACCACCATCATCTTCCTTAAGGGCATCAAAGGGGTTAGACGTTGATACCTGATTGTTCATCGGCTTCTTCAAGGACGAAATTGGTTTAGGGTTTACAACTGGTCTGTACACTACCTTCGGCTTCTGATTTTTCATGTAAAGACCTTGGTTAGTAGATTTCTTCTTCTTAGCACCCACAACCTGAAAATCATCAATCTTTTTTCCAGACTCCCCACTCGAAACGACCTGAGGCCTCTTTGGACACGAGTGATCCTCATGTCCAAACACGCAACAAGAAGAGCACCTTTCAGGCTCCCAATCATATTCGATTTTAACCTCCCAATCATATTCGATTTTAACCTCCACAAAACTGTTAGACGGTCCGAACGCGTTTCACGCGAACGACGCGTTAAAGTAGCATAAGCTACCTAAACGTGTCGTAATGGGTCGAAAACGCTTAGGTTAGGTTTCATTTAGCATGAAGGCTTTGTTAAACCATATGACATGAGTCTCTATACTCGTTTGGTTTACGAACCCTCATTCTATCCAATCATCCGATTTAGGTCCGGTTATTAACATAGTTACCTATATTAGGTGTCGTTTGATATCCGCGATCTCTAGCATTGTTTGGTTGTTACTCAAGGACTACTAAGCAATCTCAAGTGAGTACATAGACCCCTCTTTTACTGTTTTCCAAACTGTTTTGGGGTGGAACACATGTGCCTACTTGTTACTTTCATGCTTTCCATGTTTTCACATCATATACCTGCTATGTTCGTTAGTACATTATAGTACATGATTTCATTGTGTTCATGCTATGTATGCCCATTGTGTGCGTACTTAGTACATCGTTTTACATTACATTTTATGCTATGTATGTCCATTTAGTTCATACTTAGTACATTGTTTTACATTACACTTATGCTATGTATGTCCATTGTGTGCATGCTTAGTACATTGTTTTACATTACATTTCTGTTGCATATGCTCATTTCAGCATGTGAACACATTATACTGCATTTTGAACCGTTGTAATCATTTGACTATGTGAACCGTTTGTATCTGTGAACCGTTTGTATCTGTGAACCGTTTGAATCTGTGAACCGTTTGAATCTGTGAACCGTTTGTATCTATGAACCGTGTGAACCGTATTTGACCATACATAAACATTTCTACAATTGTTAAACATTACTTTGGTGGTTTGGTTTGACTAAGTGATTAAGTAACGACGCGTGTGTAATATGATACAAGCATGGTGGATACGCCGCTGGTACTTCCTATATATAAGTGTTTGTATGGTATTACATATCGTAGCGTTATTTGAATCATTTCAGTTTGAGACATATAACATTTTATACAAATAACATACTTTTCACAAGACATTGATTTACAAACAACTTATCTTATACAAACTCATTTTACAATGGTTATTCATTTAACCATACATTATTCTCTTATTTATACATATCATCTGATCTTATCGTTTTTCAAATGATTTACAAAACAAAGCAAATTACAAGGTTCATGACTAAACATTTTCTCAAACATAAGTCATGAAACCTATTTTCACAAAACCTATGTATCTCACAGGCATTTTTATGCTGACGTACCTATTTTCACATGTGTTTTTCAGGAGCTGTTGCATAAGATGATCAAGATACACATAGGCAGACTTGGGCTTTAGTGACAATAGAAGATGCAAGACTAGTTAATTATGTTGTATTTCCTTGTTTGTTAAGACATTGTAACACTTTTAAACAATAAAACGAAACTTCAATTGCCATGGATTTGAAACAATTAATTCTGTTACAACACTCCCCGACAGTTCCGCCATGTTTTGTATGTTCTACGTGGTCGGGGTGTGAAACCTAGCCTGCAGGATTCAGAATGAGTGGTTTTGGATGCAATAGCAACCGAACTAACAGTGATTCGAATATCTTGCACACTCGGTTGGATTTTGATTATGTAGCTTCCCTAACAGTGATTCGAATATCTTGCACACTCGGTTGGATTTCGATTCTATAGCTTCCCTAACAAGAAGGCATAACTTGAAGAAAGGTAATGGGAGTTCTACTCAAACCGAGAACGAGGTTGAGGTAAGGGGGCAAGCACTCCCGGACAAACAGGTCTTAATGGATAGTATTATGTCGTGGAACATAAGGGGTTTGAACCGCCCCCTGAAACAAAGTGAGGTTCGTCAAGTTGTTGCTGAAAATAAGTTAAAGGTTTGTGCTATCTTAGAGTCTCATGTGGGTGTTGCTAAACTGGGTACCATTTGTCGTAAACTCTTTCGGAATTGGAACTGAACTTCTAATGGGGGATCGTGTAGTAGGGGAACCCGAATTATCTTAGGATGGGATTCAGATGTGGTCGACCTTATGGTGCTCTCTCAAACTGATCAAGTCATTCATACGCAGATGTTAGTTAATGCTGATAAAAAAGTCTTCTTTTGCTCTTTTGTGTACGCGGAAAATAAGTATCAGGAGCGTAGAAGTCTATGGGAGAGTTTATGCAACCATAAAAGCTTGTGTCACGATAAACCATGGGTTGTTATGGGGGATTTTAACTCAGCGCTTCATCTTGAGGATTCGCTTTACGGATCATCCAAACAAATGATAAGCATGTGTGAGTTTAAAGATTGCATTCAATTTTCAGAATTGCTGGATATACAAGGTCACGGGCTACACTATACATGGAATCAGAAACCTAAAGAGGGAGTGGGGCTTCTAAAGAAGATAGATTGTGTAATGGGTAATGTTCAGTTCTTGGACATGTATCCGAATGCTTTTGTCATGTACCACCCTTTTTGAGTTTCGGACCATATGCCTTGTATCTTGAAAATGGGAGCCGTGATTGAGAAGAAAACTAAACCTTTCAAGTTTCCTAACTTTATTACCTCCAAGCCGGAATTCATGAAGTGTGTGGAACAGGAATGGAGGAAAACTATTCAAGAGGTTAATATGTTCTCGGTTACCAGGAAGCTTAGCAATCTTAAACCACATTTAAGGAAGATCTTATTCAACCAAGGAAACTTGCATGCTAAGGTGTCGGAGCTTAGGAAAAAGTTGGATGATATTCAAGTGCTTGTTGATCAGAATCCTTTGGATGCCCATCTCCGTCAATTGGAAGCGACATGTTTTCAAGAGTTTCAGACCGCTGCTTATGATGAGGAATGTTTCCTCAAATAAAAGTCAAAAGTCGAATGGTTGTGTGCTGGAGACTCGAATACGAAATATTTTCACAATGTTGTGAAAAGACGTAATGCTAGAAATAAGATTCATAGTGTCAAAGATATTGCCGGAAACCGTTATGAAGGTAGTAGGGTGGCGGATGTTCTAGTCAATCACTACTCGAACTTCCTTGGTGTTGAGGACCAGGTTGCATTGCTAAATCTAGATAATATCTTTGTTAATGTCCTTAGTCAACAAGATGCTTCTAATATGGTCTGACAGGTAACTCGAGAGGAGATCAAAACGGCAATGTTTAATATTGGTGAAAATAAGGCCCCAGGGCCTGATGGCTATACTTCAGCTTTTTTTTTAAGAAGGCTTGGGATATTATTGGTAATGAAGTTACAGATGCGGTGCTTGACTTCTTTGAGAATGGTAAGCTGCTCAAACAATTAAATCACACGATCCTTGCTTTGATTCCTAAAAAAGATACACCGGACTCAGTTTTGGATTATCGGCCTATCTCATGCTGTAATGTGCTCTATAAATTTATCAGTACGATCATAACGGATAGGATTAAAGGGAGCTTGGGGGCTCTTGTCAGTATTAATCAATCTGCTTTTGTGCCAGGAAGGAAAATCTCTAATAATATTCTCCTAACTCAGGAGCTGATGCATAATGATCATTTGAATAGAGGCCCTGCGAGATGTTTAAAATAGATATACAGAAAGCCTATGATACGGTTAGTTGGTCTTTTTTGAAAGCTATTCTTATATGTTTTGGGTTCAATCATCGAATGGTTCAGTGGATTATGACATGTGTTTCCACGGCGTCCTACTCGTTATGCGTTAATGGTAATCTTCATGGCTTTTTTTCAAGGGAAGAGGGGTTTGAGACAGGGGGACCCAATGTCGCCTTATTTATTTACTCTTATCATGGAGGTTCTCTCCTTATTTCTTCAATAGGTGGCCAACTCAAACTCATCTTTTAAGTTCCATCATCATTGTGCTAAGCAGAAAATAATCTTTTGGGTAAAGGGTTACCCCGATGAATTTTATAAATGAACCAAATAAGTACAAGGATGTGTCAAAGCAACACATCAACCAGACTTGGCATACCAAGACTAGGACAACAAACCAACAAAACCAACAAACAAAAACAACCCAAACAAAAGTTAACACATGAAACTAAACAACCACGGCCGAAAACAATCAACCAAGGCCAAAAAACTAAGCCAAAACAAGTAAGCTTCTAGCCCGGATCAGCTTCACCATCCTTGTTATCATTGATCTTCCAGATTCTGAAAATCCTCCTCCTAGCCGAATCCAATCGAAACTTGAAGCCCATAAGTCTAAACCGAACCGAACTTTTGATCTTCTCCGCAACTTGTAACACGGTTAATTGATTAGAGCTAAATTGCCTTGCTTGCTGCTAAGCAGAAAATTATCAATGTGTCCTTTGTGGACGACTTGTTTATCTTTTGTCCATGCTGACACTTGCTCGGTTAAGAAGGTTAGAGATGCGCTAGAAACGTTTACTAGTTGGTCAGGGTTAGTGCCGAGCCCGTCTAAGAGTACTGCCTATTTCTCGAATGTCTCTTCTTTGGTGAAGCAAGAGATTCTTACTTTGATGCCTTTCCAAGAAGGTATTTTTTTGGTTCAGTATCTTGGGGTGCCCCTAATATCCACTAAGCTCATTTTTAACGATTGTAAAATCTTGATTGATCGTATGGAGAGCAAAATCACAAGCTGGATCTCTAAGTCATTGTCTTTTGCGGGCCGTCTTCAACTTATAAACTCGGTTTTATCTTCTATGCACATTTACTGGGCCTCTGTTTTCATTCTTCCAGCTCGTGTCATCTCAGAGTTGGAGAAGTGGATGCGTCGATTCTTATGGAATGCTGGCTCTTCTGGAAGAGTTCGAGCTAAAGTTGCTTGGTCTGAGGTATGCTTGCCTAAAAACGAGGGAGGCTTGGGTATTAGGAATGTTATGGATGTTAATAAGGCTCTCATGGCTAACCATATATGGAGTATAATCTCAAAGAGAGACTCTCTTTGGGTTCAGTGGATCCATTCCTATAAACTGAAGGGTAGAAGCTTTTGGGAGGCTCCGTGTAGGGGTAGCATGAGCTGGGGATGGCGTAAGATCTTATCCATCCGAAACTTGGTGCGTCCGTACATCGGTATGTCTATCAGAAGTGGTGCTCAGACTAATGCATGGTGTGATAATTGGTGCCCTTTGAGTCCGATTAGTTCCTTCATCACTCCGAGAGTTATTGTAACCCTTGTGAAAAATTTCGGGCTTTCAAAAGCTTTTTCTTTAAAAGCAATTCGATAACCGATACTTAAACATAACCCTTTTAACGCAACGTACACACTTGGACAAGGATACAAACTACACATACCCTAAATACCCTTTTTTTGGGTAAAGGGTTACCCCGGTAAATTTTATAAATCAACCAAATAAGTACAAGGGTGTGCCAAAGCGAACACACCTACTAGTCTTGGCATACCAAGACTAGGAAAAAAACACAAAACAACCAGTATGCTAACATACGAAAAACAAAACACCAAGCCACAAACAAGACAGCGAAGAAACATAAACACACGATCAACTACTGAATTAGACTTCTAGCCCGGATCTTCTTCCTCGTCATTAGAGTAAATCTTCCAGGCCATTAACATTCTATTCCGGCAAGCCTTCCCACGAAACTTGAACCCTATAAGCTTTAACCGAACCGTGTTCTTGATCATCTCCGTCACCGTTTCAGCCATGTTGTGATTGTGAGAGAACAGTCTATTATTTCTTTCTTGCCATATAAAGTACGTCGTAGCCGCAATCAGAATCTTACCCACAATAACATCCATCTTCTTAGAAGAAGCCTTTGTTCCATCCATGCAAAAATGGAAACCCAAGAATCATCAACACTCTCCAAGCTAACCATAGTTTTGACATTATTCCAAACTTGCAACGCAAAATTACATTGGAAGAATAGGTGGTCACGCGAGTCATAATCATAGCAACAAAGCGGACAACACATAAGTCTTGGGTTCGTATCACTTCCTGCTTCCCAACTAGTAAGCCGATCCTGAGTTTTGAGTTTGTTCCTGATAACCAACCACATATGGAACGAGTGTCTCGGAATACATTGTGAAAACCATATCATATTGGACCATGAAACCGTAGCACCTCGGCCCCTAATGTTATTCCAAACTTCCTTTGAGTTGAAGTAACTATCTTTGCCTTCCAAGTCTTTCCACGTAAGCTTATCTGGTACATTATGAACAAGAGTTGGGGTTTGTAAATTTATCAACACTGGAAATAAGTCATACCAAGCTTGCGGCCATCTCCACTGGCCAGAATCATCGACAATATCAGCAACAGTGGAAAGCATATTGAAGCCCGCATTAGTGATAACTCTCGGAGTTCTGAAGGAACTAATCGGACTCAACGGGCACCAATTATCACACCATGCATTAGTCTGAGCACCAGTTCTGATTGACATACCGATGTACAGACGCACCAAGTTTCGGATGGATAAGATCTTACGCCATCCCCAGCTCATGCTTCCCCTACACGGAACCTCCCAAAAGCTTCTACCCTTTAGTTTATAGGAATGGATCCACTGAACCCAAAGAGAGTCTCTCTTCGAGATTATACTCCATATATGGTTTGCCATGAGAGCCTTATTAACATCCATAACATTTCGAATACCCAAGCCCCCCTCGTTTTAGGCAAGCAAACATCGGACCAAGCAACTTTAGCTCGAACTCTGCCAGAAGAGCCAGTATTCCATAAGAATCGACGCATTTGTTTCTCCAACTCTGAGATGACACGAGCTGGAAGAATGACAACAGAGGCCCAGTAAATGTGCATAGAAGGGTTTTCTGGTTTTCGTTTGGTTTTATTTGCATGGTGGTTTGTTTTTCTTGCTGATGGAGGGAGTTGTCAATAACAATCAGAATGTTCGTAAAAAACCTGGGGAAAATATGTTTTTTGATCGTGGGAAGTCGACGGGTTCAATCCAGGGTATTGCGTATAGAGTTGTCAACATTGAAGGTACCACTTTATTGCCGCGTAGGGGTGTTGTAGCTGCTGCTCAGTCTGAAGGTAAATTTAATGTTATTGATGAGCTGACTAAAGTTACTGTTACTGTACCTTTGGATAATAATCAGTCGGATCCGAAGGAGTATGCTCCTGTGCATGTATCGGATAATAGTCAGAATGATAATTGTGCTGAACCAAACATGGTAGACTCTTTACATAGTTCGGGGGTTGGTCAGAATGCTGAACGAAAGGGTCCTATGACGGTATCTTATGCTGATTTAGTGGCTAGGCCTAATGGTAAGAATCTAAACTTTCGATCACTTGCAAGTCCGGAGAAACATGAGGATTGTGATGTGGTTCTCCCTAGGGAATCGATTAGAGTGGTTCAGGATAAACTAGCAAACACACTATATGGGTATTTTTTGGGAGATCGTATAGCATATCCAGTAGTGGAGTACTTCGTGAAAAATCAATGGAAGAAGTTTGGATTACAAAAAACGATGATGAATGCTAACGGATTCTTTTTCTTCAAGTTTGCGGATAAGGAGGGTATGAGGGCTGTTCTTAAGGAGGGTCCTTGGATCATCCGATCACAACCGTTGTTTTTATGTGAATGGTCTCCTACCACTAAGTTGGAAAAAAAGGAAGTCAAGAAAGTGCATTTATGGGTCAAGATTCATGAGGTTCCTATTGCCGCATATACGGAGGACGGGCTTAGCTTGATAGCTACGGCTATAGGTGATCCAAAACTCCTTGACTCGTACACCACCACGATGTGTATGGATTCATGGGGACGTAGTAGTTATGCTAGAGCGTTGATTGAAGTGTCGGCTGAAAAGGATCTGAAAGAGGAAATCACGATGGCTATTCCGGTTTTGGAGGGTGAGGGGTATGTTAAAGAGACTATGTATGTTGAGTACGAGTGGAGACCTCTTCGGTGTTCTCATTGCTGTGTGTTTGGGCACTCAGATGATCAATGTCCGAAGCAACAAAGGATCCACGGTAAGCGTGTGAATGATGATAAGAATCGAAAATATGTGGATAAAGCGAGACATGCGGACCAAGGTCGTAGGCCTGATAAAAAACCGGTAGTTGATGAGGAGGGGTATATGGGTGTGCATGCTAAGAAAGTGGCTAGGAAAACAAGATTTCAAGTGAACAAACCAAAACAGAAATTTGAGTATCGTCCTATTGCCTCTAAGCCGAAGGATGTGGTGAAAAATGTAGCGTCGGTTGACAATATTTTCTCTAGCAATCCGTTTGATGTTTTGAGTAATGAAGTTGGGGATCAAGGGTAAAGTAGTAAGGATGCTGGTGGTGGACAGGAGGATTCGGATGTAGAAGAGATTCTTGAAGGTTATAATGAAACTGATGAATTCATCATGGAAGACACTTATAACATTAATAAAAAAAGGGGCAAGCACTCCTCCTCCGATAGTGTCTGATGGTTAGTCTAGCTACGTGGAATATAAGAGGATTGAAGTTCGTCAAGTAGTAAAAGCTAGTAATCTTAGTTTGTGCGCTATTCTAGAGTCTCATGTGGATGTGGCGAATCTAAGTAAAGTTTGTTCGTCAGTTTTTCGTCGTTGGGATTGGACTTCTAATGGAGGTTGTTGTGATAAAGGTACTCGCATTATCATCGGGTGGAACCCGGAAGTTTTTGATGTTATGGTATTATTTCAATCGGACCAGATCATGCATATTCAACTTGTGTTTAAAGAAGACAGCAGAGTTTTGTTTTGTTCTGTTGTTTATGCGGCCAACTACTATATTACTCGACGTGCATTATGGGCTCAGTTATCTTTGCACAAGCATGTGGTAGCCGACAAGCCTTGGATAATTATGGGAGATTTTAACTCGGCTTTACACCTGGAGGATAAGTCTATAGGAGCGTCCTCTTTTTTCTGCAGGTATGCGTGATTTTCAGAACTGTGTGTTAGATATTGAAGTGATGGATATAAACAGATCGGGTCTCCATTTTACATGGAATCAAAAGCCGAAGAAGGGTGTTGGTTTGCTAAAGAAGATTGATCGGGTTATGGGTAATTCTCAATTTATTGTTGAATTTCCGAATTCGGTTGCTATTTTTCATCCTTATCGGTTATCTGATCATGCTCCTTGTATTCTTAAAGTCCAACATCAGCTGAAAAGAAAACATAAACCATTTAAGTTTGCTAACTTTTTGGTGCATAAGCTGGAATTTATGAGTATTGTCAAGAAGTCTTGGGAGGTGAATGTTAATGGTGTGGTTCAGTTTCTGGTTGTGAAGCTTTGACAATTAAAGTCTCCGATGCGAGCTTTATTATTTAGCCAGGTAATCTTCACAAGAAAGTCATAGAGCTTCGTGGTAAATTGGATGACATTCAGCATGAGATCGATAATGACCCTTCGAATGGGGTTTTAAGAACTCGAGAAACTAAGCTAACTTCTGATTATCAGGAGGCTTGTTTAGATGAGGAAAGGTTTCTAAAAAAAGTCGAAAATGGAGTGGCTTAGGGCGGGTGACTCGAATACTGCTTTTTTCCATGCAGCCGTAAAAAGTAGGAATCATTGGAACCGGATTCAGG
Source organism: Helianthus tuberosus (assembly GCA_030545235.1). NCBI lineage: Eukaryota > Viridiplantae > Streptophyta > Magnoliopsida > Asterales > Asteraceae > Helianthus > Helianthus tuberosus. The sequence goes on from JARYGA010040658.1 coordinate 56,572, forward strand.
TTATTACGGATGCTAGCGGGGTCATGCATGAAGGGGAGGATGTTAACTCTATTTTAATGCAACATTATGAGAGTTTCTTGGGTTGTAGTGATGACCTTTCTTTACAACCTTCTCCTGATTTATTTACTAAACATGTGAGCCCGATAGATGCTTCTAATATGGTTTGGCCAGTCACGATGGATGAGGTTAAAAAAACTATGTTTGCGATAGGTAATGACAAGGCTCCAGGTCCGGATGGATACACGGCTGCCTTCTTTAAAGCAGCTTGGCCGATTATTGGGGATGATGTTTCCAAGGCGGTTATGGATTTTTTTCGTTACAGGTAAATTGCTTCAGGAATTAAATCTTACTCTAATTGCTCTTGTGCCAAAGAAATCCACACCGATGCTGGTCACGGATTACCGGCCTATTGCTTGGTGTAACGTTTTGTTCAAGTGTATTACTAAGATCATTGCTGACCGCTTAAAAGGTGTTCTACATCAAGTTGTTAGCATAAACCAATCTGCATTTGTCCCTGGGAGGAAGATCTCGGATAACATTTTGTTGACTCAGGAGCTTTTACATAATTATCATAGAAGTGCAGGTCCTCCAAGATGTGCTTTTAAGGTGGACATTCAGAAAGCTTATGACACGGTTGATTGGAAATTCTTAAGGAATGTGCTGCTTGGTTTCGGCTTTGATTCTAATATGGTGGAATGGATTATGATCTGCGTCTCGACGGCTTCGTATTCTATCTGTGTCAATGGTAACATTTACGGGTATTTCAAGGGGAAACGGGGCCTTCGACAAGGAGATCCTTTATCCCCTTATTTATTCACTCTTGTTATGGAGATGTTGACGTGTATTCTTCAGCATACTACGCGGATTGATGCTTCTTTCAGGTTCCACAATAAATGTGAAAGACAATGGATTATTAATCTTTGTTTTGCAGATGATTTATTTTTGTTTGCGAGAGGAGATATTAATTCAGTCAAATGCATTATGTCTTCTCTTACAAACTTCACAAAAATGTCTGGATTGGGCCTAGTATTCAGAAAAGTACGGGTTTCTTCTGTAATGTTCCTACTAATGTTAAATCCCAGATTCTGGATATTATGCCTTTTGAGGAGGGATCGTTGCCAGTTCGATATTTAGGAGTTCCGCTTATTACATCTAGGCTTTTATATAAAGATTGCAGCATCTTAGTTGAACGAATGGACCAACGTATTATGAGTTGGAGAAATAAATTCCTTTCATTTGCTGGCAGGTTGCAACTGATTAACTCGGTCCTATCGGCTATGCATGTGTATTGGTCTTCTGCGTTTATTCTTCCTACTCGGGTTATTTTAGACCTGGAAGCGAAAATGAGGAATTTTTTATGGTCTTCAGCTGGTTCGTTTCAAAAGGGGAAGGCAAAGGTTTCTTGGAAGTCGGTTTGTGTCCCTAAGTTTGAAGGAGGCTTGGGGGTTCGTCGCATTGGCGAAGTTAATAAAGCTCTTATGACCACTCATATCTGTAGTATTTTGGTTAAACGTCAATCCTTATGGGTTGATTGGATTCATTCGTATAGATTAAGAGGTAAGAGTTTTTGGGTTTGTAAATCTGTTTCTAATTGTTGCTGGAGTTGGCGCAAGATCCTTCAGCTTAGACCTTTCATTAGAGATTTTGTTTGGTCCAAGCTAGGGGATGGTAGTAGTACTTTGGCTTGGTATGACTCTTGGTGTCAATTGGGGCCGTTAGGTAATTTTATCTCGCCGAGAGTTATCACTTCAGCAGGTTTCAGGCTCAGTGCTACGGTTCAAGAAGTTCAACTTAATGGTGTTTGGAAATGGCCGGTTGCTTGGAGAGATCTTTTTCCAGTTCTTAATCAGATCGATCACATTCATTTGGCCCCTAACCAGCGAGATAAGCTTCTGTGGAAAGATGGTAATGATTTGTTTGAGCACTCATCTTCTCAGGTTTGGCATTCAGATCGGCAACGAGATCAAGAGGTGGATTGGATGAATTTTATTTGGTTTCCCCAGTGTATCCCGAAGCATGCGTTTTTTATATGGTTGGTTATTCGTCGTAAACTCTTGACGCAAGACAAAATCCTACAGTGGGATATTTCGAGAAGAAAAAATATGAACATGATGTGTTGTCTCCTATGTTATGCTAATACGGACTCTCATGCTCATCTTTTCTTTGATTGTAATTATTCGAAGCTTGTTTGGAATTCGGTTCGCAACAAAGGTGGTATGTCTAATGTTGGTTCTGATTGGAGCTCTATTGTGGACTGGATGCTGGCTAGGTCTCGGTCTAAATCGACTTCCAACTATGTTAGTAGGTTGGTCCTTGCAGCTACTACTTATTTTATCTGGCAAGAGAGAAATGCAAGAGTTTTCAAGAACCAGACAAGACCTCCAGATGTTTTATGTGATACAATTCTTCATACGGTTCGCTATAAACTTATGGGAGTGAAGTTCAAGGACACTATGAAGGTGAGGGAGCTGCTTCGTGCATGGGAGATCTGTGATACTCGATTGTTTGATGGCGGCTGATTTTTTATAGTGTTTTGTTGGGTTTTGTACATGTTTATCAAAGCTAATTTTATCCGAATAAAATTAAAACGCAGCGGAATAAGGATTTAAAACATGTTACTTTACAAGATTTAAAACTTTTTAAATGCAAAAACCCAAAATCGGATCCATATATGACATACATGCTATCAAAATACAACCATAGGGTGTTTGAGAAATCAACCTTTCTTTGGAGCAAGGAGATGGAAGAAGATGATGAATCTTGAATGGTAGCTTCCAAACGAGAAAGCCTCAAGCTAGTATACCCGAAAGCCCCAACAAACACCTTGAGATTGCTAGGATTTGCACTTGAAAACTCACTAAAAAACCTCTAACAAATCAGCTCTTGGCCGAAAATATGTTGAGAGAAAAATAGAGTTTTTACACTTGAATATCTTATGTGTTTTATGAGAGAGAGAGTTGCAAACTTTTTAAAATCAAGTGCCTTGTAATTTGAGAAGCTTGCATGTAATTTTAGTGGTTGAAACCTCTTGGGAAGAGGTATAAGGGGCGGCCCAAGCCACCTCCCATTTCACCCAATCATAAAATTTGAGCTTGTCTCCATGTCTTTAAATTAAGTATTTATAACTTTTATAAAACTTAATATAACATTTTATAAACAATATGCAACCTTTTAATTGTTATTTAACCTATTAAATAACAAAATAAAATATTCTCTCAAAAATAAATTATCCATATAATTTATTAGTTTGTCAAGTGTAATTATTTAGAAAACCAATTTCTAAATATTCTAAGTGTTGATATTTATTTATTTGATCATATCATAAATAAATATTGTAGGTGTTTGTCTAGCTTGCCATTGGGTATGACCCGACTTGGATCATAACGTACTAGCCACATCAATTTAATATGTGTCGTGGGCATACAGAGTCCAACAATCTCCCACTTGCACAAGATACATAGAAGATTGATGCAAGCAGTAAATGACGCCTAACAACGGTTTACTACCCCTAATACGTATGACGAAGTGCCATTCAATAACATCATCCCCTTCAAGTCCCTTACTTGAAAATGATTTAGGTGAATCTATCATTTATCCTTTCGTTACAGATGTCATGTCAAATCCAGTGACACAGTGTGATCATTCTCTGTTGATTTAACTTAAGCAGGCCTTAGACATCTTACTCTCAACGAATAAGAGGAACAAATCCCTTCTTGACTACATACGTCTCTCACAATCACCTTGTACCATACCTGAGCTTAGTCTTATGTACTATCTTATTACAGACAGCGAAGAACTAAGTCAAGGCATAATATTTGGTGAATATCAAGACCCAATATGTATCTCAGGTCAGAGGATACTATGATATTCGCCTTTGCTCAAATTTACTTATGATCAATCATAAATGATTCCATGCAGTAACATTTGAGAGCGGGTCAGTCCAATATTTGTATCCCACAAATATCTATGAACTTTGGCAGCAACACTTTGCTCTATATTCATACCTAATGAATATCCACCAATCCAAGTTCATAATAGTCTTACATTCATATTTGTTCCCACAAGTATGATCGACTACGGACATTTAGAATAATTAATTTATTCACGGATTTAAACATGCTAAAATGGAACATAACTCAAAATACCATAATAGAGTTAAAATAACAATTGTTCCAATATCCAAATACAAAATAGATCAAATCCAATCACTAGAATATCGAAGTCCTAAGGCACAAGTATGACCCTCATGTTTTGGCCGTTCAAGGAGCTTCGTGAGTGGATCCGCAATGTTTTGATCGGTGTGAACTTTGCGAATACATATCTTTCCCTTTTCAACTTCATCCCTTATGTAGTTGAATCTCCGCTCAATGTGCCTAGTCTTTTGATGTGCACGAGGTTCCTTGATTTGAGCAATCGCACCCTCGTTATCACAAAAGATTTCTAGGGGGTCTTGAATGGTAGGGACTACCCCTAGGTCGGCAATGAACTTCTTTAACCACGCAGCTTCTTGTGCTGCCAATGAGGCGGCGATGTATTCTGATTCTGTAGTGGACAATGCTACAACATCCTGCTTCGAGCTCTTCCAAGAGACTGCAGCTCCATTCAAAATGAAGACATACCCAGATTGTGATCGAGAACCATCTCGATCAGTTTGGAAACTCGCATCCGTGTAACCTTTTACAACGAGTTCCTCTTCACCAGATCCATATATTAGAAACATATCCTTAGTCCTCCTAAGGTATTTCAATATGCTCTTAACAGCCATCCAATGACTGTTACCTGGATTTTGCTGGTATCTACTTGTCATGCTTAAGGCGCATGACACGTCCGGTCTTGTGCATATCATTGCATACATTATGGATCCTATAGCAGACGCATATGGGATTCCTTTCATTCTTTCTTGCTCATCCTTTGAGCTTGGACATTGAGTCACATTCAATATTGTCCCCTTTTGAATAGGTACCAAACCTTTCTTAGAGTTCTCCATCTTGAACCTTTTCAAGACTTTGTCAATGTATGCACTTTGGTTTAAACCTATCAAGCGCCTTGATCTATCCCTATAGATCTTTATTCCCAAAATATAGGCAGCTTCTCCAAGATCTTTAATGGAAAAACATCTTCCAAGCCAGGCTTTTACACCTTCCATGGTTGGAATGTCATTTCCAAATAGTAGAATGTCATCGACATACAATACTAAGAAAGTGACGGTGCTCCCACTAGCTTTCTTATACACACAAGCTTCATCCCCGTTCTTGATGAACCCAAAATTCCTAATTTCTTCATCAAAACGGTGATTCCAACTTCTCGATGCTTGTTTCAATCCATAGATTGATTTCTTTAACTTGCACACTTTGTTAGGATGTTTTGGATCGACAAAACCTTCAGGCTGAACCATATAGACATCTTCATCAAGATATCCATTGAGGAAAGCCGTTTTGACATCCATTTGCCAAATCTCATAGTCATAATATGCAGCTATGGCAAATAATATCCTAATCGACTTTAGCATTGCCACTGGTGAGAAGGTCTCATCATAATCAACCCCTTGAGTTTGAGTGAAACCTTTTGCTACAAGTCTCGCTTTATAAGTATCCAAGTTACCATGCATATCTGTTTTCTTCTTGAAAACCCACTTACTTCCAACTACTTTGGAGTTAAGAGGTGGCACAACCAATTCCCAAACTTGGTTGTCATACATGGATTGCATCTCTACGTTCATAGCCTCAAGCCATTTGTCGCAATCGGATTTCGACATTGCATCATGGTATGTGGTTGGTTCATCTGAATCTACCACATAGCATCCATCCATGAAAAATCCATATCTTTCAGGTGGATTACTAATTCTACCATATCTGCGAACGTTTTGTGTATGTTGATCAACCATTTGATCATTTTCAACAACTTCTTGTTGAATGCTAGTATCAACCAAACGTGTATCGGCTTGTGGTTCTTGATCCTCATCAAGTTCCACTGTTCTACTAGTTCCTTCCATAAGGAACTTATCCTCCAAGAACTTACCCTTTCGAGCAACAAATACCTTTTGCTCTGTTGGATCGTAGAAATAATATCTTATATCGTCTTTAGGATATCCTACGAAGATACACTTAATGGATCGTACTTCTAACTTGTTTGGGGTATATTGCTTCACATAAGCATCACAACCCCATACCTTCAAATATGATAATGATGGAACCGTTCCATGCCATATTTCAAAAGGTGTCTTATCCACTTTCTTGGTTGGGGCCATATTTAATATACGAGCCGCGGAGAGCAAAGCGTAACCCCAAAATGATAGAGGCAATGTGCTTCTAGCCATCATAGATCGAACCATATCCAATAGAGTTCGATTCCTCCTCTCAGACACACCATTATGTTGTGGTGTTCCAGGTGGAGTAAGTTGTGAGATGATCCCACAACTCCTAAGATGATCTTGAAAGGCATCACTAAGGTATTCACCTCCTCTATCGGAACGAAGAACTTTGATTGTCTTGGTGAGTTGATTCTCTACTTCGTTTTGGAAGATTTTGAACGTTTCAAAAACTTCATCTTTGTGTCTTAGCAAGTACACATAACCATAACGACTGAAGTCGTCGGTAAAAGTTACGAAGTATCTTTCACCATTCCTAGTCATTGGCTTAAAAGGACCACATACATCCGAATGTATGATGCCTAATAAATCTTTTGCCCTTTGGTTTGTGCCACTAAAGGGTTTCTTGGTCATTTTACCTTGTAAACAAGATTCGCATGTATCAAATGAACCAATTTCATTTGTTTCCAAAAGACCATTCTTTTGAAGTGTTTGCATGCGATTTCTGTTTATATGACCAAGACGACAATGCCAAAGATAGGTCTCATTCAAATCCATTTTGAGTTTCTTGGTGTTTGCTTGGTACATCGAATTATCAAATGATGTATTATCATGAACCAATTCATAAATACCATTTGAAGGCGTAGCTTTAAAGTAGAACATGTCATTCATCAAAGCATAAATTTCATTGTTCACAAACTTCAAATCAAATCCATATTGTCTTAAAAGGGAAACAGAAATAATGTTCCTAGTCAAACTAGGAGCATACAAAACATTTTTCAAACAAATTTCCAAACCACTTGGAAGTTTTAAAACATAGTCTCCTTGGGCTTCAACTTGAACCTTCGCTCCATTGCCCATGAAGAGACTAGTGTCTCCCTTCTTGTAATGCTTATTTCTTTTGAACCCCTGCAACGAATTGCAAATATGAGTTCCACATCCGGTATCTAATACCCATGTGTTAGAAGAAATAACATTTAGATCAATATGTATCATAAAGATTGTACCTGAGGTTTGCCCTGCATCCCTCTTGTTTTTCAACTCTTTGAGATAGGTTGGACAATTCCTTTTCCAATGCCCTATCTCTCCACACTCAAAGCATGGATCACTCGTGGCAACCTTTGCCTTCTTCTCTTTTGGTTTTGGTGGTTCTGCTTTAGCCTTTCTTTTTCCCTTCCCTTTGACGTGCCCCTTTCCTTTGGCAACATTTGCCTTGGAGTCGGAGTGATGTCCCTTCTTGCCTCCCTCATTGATCGTTAGAACGGGTAAAGCCTTTTTACCCATTCCCGCTTCGGCCGTTTTGAGCATTGCATGAAGCTCACCAATGCTCTTGTCCCATCCATTCATGTTATAGTTCATAACAAAGCTCTCAAATTTCTTTGTTAAAGAGTTGAGGATCAAATCCGTAGCCAACTCTTTAGAGACGGGACAATTGAGCCTTTCGAGGCGATCAATGTGGCTTTTCATTTTTAGGACGTAAGATGAGACCGATTGGGTTTCCTCCATTCGACATGCATGAAGCGCTCGAACCGTTTCGAAGCGTTCTACCCTTGCTTGTTGTAGGAACATTTCCTTCAATTGGGTAATCATGTCGTATGCCCCATGATGTTCAAAGTCCTTTTGAATCTCGGGAATCATAGTTCCCAACATGAGGCAAGAGGCTTGCATGGAGTCCTCGGTATATTTAACCCAATCATTGTAGGCTTCTACATCTTCCTCGTCAGGTTGATCGGGAATAGGATCGTCCAACACATAGGATATCTTCTCTTGCTTGAGAACAATTCTCAAGTTTCGAAACCAATCCATGAAGTTGCTATGGTTGAGACGATCCTTTTCAAGGATGGTTCTTAGTGATAGGTTACGGACGGTTTGGTTAATCGGGTTTGCATTGTTAGCGGCCATCTACAAAATTTAACAAAGTTCAATTTTAGTATTTTCGATATTATTAAAATTTTATTCATTAATACCCTTTTAACGTCTCATAGACATTTAATAATTAAAATCTAGAATCCAACGTTACATTTAAATATTGGTTAGGTGACCTTTATCCCATTATTTAAATTAACAAGGTAGTCAACGTTTGACGATTGCAACCCTTTGCAACTTCTAGCTATATGGGATCGGTTAAACATCTTTATGTTTAGTTGGCATGTTTAATCCCATCAACACCTTTGTTCTCCATGCTTCGGTGACCCTAAGTTCATGGTTTCCAAATCAAGTCGTCCAACTTACACACACGTGTGAGTTTATACACATAAGTGGTTAGGTGACCTTTATCCCACAAACATGGTAAACCCACCTCAAATATACAAGTTTCCTCAAATGTGGTTAGGTGACCTTTATCCCACAAAGAGTTCCCAAGTAATTTGAGTGTTGTATAAAAGGATGGTGTTTGACTTGTTTTATAAAAGGGATTTTTATTTTTCAAAATTCTAGTTTAGAAAAATTTTATGTACCATATATTTGCATGCATTCAAATCAATGGTATTTTAGTGAAAACCAATTTTCAAGGTTCTTTTAATAAAACCCATTTTATTATAAAATCATTAATTTTTAATAAACCTTTTATTAATCGTTTTAATGATTTTGTAAGAACCAATTTTAAGCTTGTTA
>JARYGA010040659.1:0-38772 GCA_030545235.1 Helianthus tuberosus
GTATATGCTTGTGTATATATAAATACTACCACTGTCTCGTATGACGATATCAAACAAATGTCTAACCCTATTGGGTTGTGTTCTTCAGAACATGGCACCCAAAAGAGCTGTGAACGCTCGTGACCAACCTCCTCCTCCCCCACTGCCAAGAATTGCCGAAGAGCTGGGGGCTCTACTGGAAGAAAGGATCTCCGCTGCTATCGCCCAGTACGAGGCAAACCGTACTCAAGACAGTGGAGGACCAAACAACGCTAGACATAATGGGAATGGAGATTCATCTGGAGACAGCGCAGTTCGAAGTTGCACATTTAAGCAGTTCCTCGACTGCAAGCCGATGAACTATGATGGCACAGGAGGTGCAGTAGCATTTGTGCGCTGGACGGAGAAGACTGAAGCTACTTTCCGCATGAGCAAGTGTACCGCGGATCAACAAGTCACCTTTGCTACTGGGTTGTTTGTCGATGAAGCTCTGACTTGGTGGAATTTGCAAGCCCAAACCTTGCTAAATAATGCCGCGTATGGTCTAACCTGGGAGGAACTGAAGGAAAGGATGAGAGAGAAGTATTGCTCTCGTGCTGAACTCCAAAGACTGGAAACGGAGTTCTGGCACTTGACTATGGAAGGTGCTCATATTGATAGTTATACTCGAAGATTCCACGATCTGTCCAGAGTGCTTCCCTACATGGTGACTCCCGAATTCAAGCGTGTCAAACGCTACATTTGGGGACTGGCCTCAGAGTTTCGTGGCATGGTGACGTCAGCCAAACCACAAACAATCACTGAGGCTGTAACTCTGGCTGTCAGCCTGACCAAAGATTGTGTTCGTAAGAAGAAGTTATCATTGAGCCCAACAAAGAAGACCGAGACACATGATGAGTCGTCCGGTGACAAGAAGAGAAAGCGTTCGAATCTGAATCAAGCGACTCGCAACAACGAAGGTTTCAACAAAAAGCATGACGATAACCCGTCTCAGGAGGCGAAGACCCTTTCAACCAAGGAATACCAAGGCTCCATGCCTGAATGCCAAAAATGTAAGTTTCATCATAAAGGAGCTTGTCGCATTCCAAGGTGCAACAAATGTGGTAGATTGGGTCACCAAGCAGAAAACTGTTGGGGAAACGGAAGGAATGGGAATGGAAATGGCAATGGTAACCGGAATAGCCGTGGAGCTGGGCAAAGCCAAGGATGCTTTGGTTGTGGAGGCATGGATCATTTCAAGAAAAATTGCCCAAGGGGAAACAATGCTCAGACCCGAGCATTTGTAATTAGAGCAAGGGACGCACGCAAGGACCCTAATGTGGTCAACGGTACGTTCCTCATTAACAATCACATTGCATCCATATTATTCGACACTGGCACCGATTATAGTTTCATGTCTGTGGAATTTAAACGCATACTTGGAATAGAATCTAGTAGATTAGAAATTCCTTATTCCATAGAACTAGCCAATGGTAAACTTGTTGAATCGGGCGAAGTTGTTAGAGGCTGCACACTGGAACTTGGCGAACGGAATTTTAGCATCGATCTCTTACCTATTCAATTGGGTAGCTTCGATGTAGTAGTCGGAATGGACTGGTTGTCCAAGAACAAAGCTGAAGTTATTTGTCATGAGAAAATCATTCGCATCCCTTTAGCGAATGGTGAAACTCTCATCGTGCATGGAGAAAAACGAGACGCGCCTCTTCGAATCATCAGTTGTATGAAGGCACAGAAGTGCTTGAGGAAAGGATGTGTCGCTTTCCTAGCACACGTTATAGACAAGAAGGCTGCGGAGCCGAAACTCGAAGACATTCCTGTGGTGAAGGAATTTCCTGATGTGTTCCCTGAAGATCTGCCAGGACTACCTTCGCAACGACAAGTCGAATTCCGTATAGACTTGGTTCCAGGAGCTGCTCCTGTAGCCAAGGCGCCCTATCGACTTGCGCCATCCGAAATGCAAGAATTATCTACACAGCTCCAGGAGTTGTTGGATAAAGGATTCATAAGGCCAAGCTTCTCGTCCTGGGGAGCTCCGGTATTATTCGTGAAGAAGAAGGATGGAACACTGCGGATGTGTATCGATTATAGGGAACTGAACAAGCTCACAATCAAGAATCGGTATCCGCTACCGAGGATTGATGACTTGTTTGATCAACTGCAAGGATCAAGCTACTATTCCAAGATCGACCTTCGATCTGGATACCATCAGCTGAGAATCCAAGATGAAAGCGTGCCAAAGACTGCATTCAGAACGCGATATGGGCACTACGAATTTCTTGTGATGCCGTTTGGATTGACGAACGCGCCAGCGGTCTTTATGGATCTAATGAACCGCGTATGCAAACCATATCTCGATAAATTCGTGATTGTATTTATCGATGATATCCTGATTTACTCGCGAACGAAAGAAGAGCACGAACAACATCTCAGAACCATCTTGGAGCTACTGAAGAAAGAGAGAAGCTTTATGCAAAGTTCTCGAAATGCGAATTCTGGATTCGCGAAGTACAATTTCTTGGTCACGTGGTGAATGAGAAGGGCATTCATGTAGACCCGTCCAAGATTGAAGCGATAAAGAATTGGGAAGCTCCCAAGACCCCAACTGAAGTTCGTCAATTTTTTTGGGTTTAGCGGGCTATTACCGGCGATTCATCGAGAATTTCTCAAAAATAGCTCAACCGCTAACGACCCTTACACAGAAGGACATGAAATACGACTGGGGTCACAAACAAGAAGAAGCCTTTCAGCTACTTAAGAACAAGCTCTGCGATGCACCGATACTATCGTTACCCGAAGGCACTGAAGACTTCGTGGTATACTGCGACGCCTCACGACAAGGCTTGGGTTGTGTGCTTATGCAACGCCAAAAAGTCATCGCTTACGCTTCAAGACAACTGAAGGTTCATGAAAGAAATTATACCACTCACGACCTAGAGTTGGGCGCAGTGGTATTCGCCTTGAAGATTTGGCGACATTATTTATATGGTACTCGATGTACAATCTTCACAGATCACAAAAGCTTACAACACATATTTGATCAGAAAGAATTGAATATGCGCCAGCGACGTTGGGTCGAGCTGCTGAATGATTATGACTGTGAGATTAAGTACCATCCTGGAAAGGCAAACGTTGTAGCGGACGCGTTGAGCCGAAAAGAAAGGGTTAAGACCCTAAGGGTTCGAGCATTGGAAATGACGATTCGAACGAACCTCACTGCACGCATTCGAGGTGCACAACAAGAAGCTCTTAAAGAAGAGAATCGTAAAGCTGAATACCTCCGGGGTGCATTGAAATACATGGTGCCAAACGAAGAAGGAGCCTTATACTTCAAGAAGCGTATTTGGGTTCCACTCTATGGTGGCCTACGAGAAGTCATCCTTAATGAAGCCCACAAATCGAGATATTCGATCCACCCAGGATCGGACAAAATGTATCAAGACTTGAAGGAGTACTATTGGTGGCCGAGACTCAAAAGCGACGTTGCTGTCTATGTTGGAAAATGCCTAACCTGTGCTAAAGTTAAGGCAGAATATCAGAAACCGTCCGGCCTACTACAACAACCAGAGATTCCCGTGTGGAAGTGGGAACAAATCTCGATGGACTTCATAACGAAATTACCCAGGACCCCGAGAGGGCACGATATGATATGGGTAATAGTTGATCGATTGACGAAGTCTGCGCACTTCCTACCGATCCGAGAAAAAGACAGCACTGGAAAGCTTGCTGAGATATACTTAAGAGAAATTGTGGCACGTCATGGAGTGCCAATCTCAATCATTTCAGACAGAGATGGACGCTTTGTCTCAAGAATCTGGCAATCATTTCAGGAAGCCTTTGGATCTCAGTTAGATCTAAGCACGGCATTCCATCCACAGACAGACGGCCAGAGCGAACGGACTCTACAAACGTTAGAAGATATGCTTCGCGCATGTGTCATGGATCTAGGCGGCAGCTGGGATACTCATCTACCCTTAGTTGAGTTTTCCTACAATAACAGTTATCATACGAGCATAAAAGCCGCGCCGTTCGAAGCTCTGTATGGCCGCAAATGCCGGTCGCCCTTATGTTGGGCAGACGCTGGAGATAAGCGTATGGTTGGTCCTGAACTGGTACAAGAGACAACCGACAAGATTGCGCAGATCCGAGAGCGCATTAAGGCGGCTCGAGAGCGACAAAAGAGCTACGCGGATCCAAATAGAAAATCAGTAGATTTCAAGGTGGGAGACAAAGTGTTGTTAAAAGTCTCACCATGGAAGGGCGTAGTCAGATTTGGAAAGCGTGGAAAGCTGAATCCACGATATATCGGACCATTCAGAATACTGAAGAGAATTGGTACCGTGGCATACAAGTTGGAGTTACCGGAAGAACTTAACGGAGTACATGATACGTTTCATGTATCCAACCTGAAGAAGAGTCCAACGCAAGAAAACGTGATCATCCCGATGGATGAAGTGCATATTGATGAAGCCCTCCGATTTACAGAGCAACCCGTTGAGGTTACTGACTGGAAAGTCAACAAGACCAGGAGGAGCAGTGTGAAACTTGTCAAAGTACGTTGGAGCTCTAAACACGGACCCGAGTACACATGGGAACGTGAAGACCAGTTCAAGAAAAAGTATCCCCACCTATTCAAGAAGACTCCAACGAGAGTGAGTTCAATCTGAATTTCGGGACGAAATTCTTTTAACGGGGGGAGACTGTGACAACTGGCACAAACCGGTAATTTCCGTACACTATGATTATTGCTTAATGACTGCAATTATGAGTTTAATTGTCAGCAATGTCTGAACACATGATTAAACAAGTGAATTCATGCATGTTGTATACTACAAAATATTGCTTTATGCATAAACGAGAGCGTTGCGTCAAAATAATAGTAAACTCACCGGTAAGACACAATGTGTCAACAGAACTGCAGAAAGCAGTTAGACATCAGAATTGAGGCCTAGGTGTAGGTCCGACGACAAAAATACATTAAAACCCTAGAGTATATGTAAGGGTTTAATTTATGGACATTTCGAAAGCAAAAATATGCACTAAAAAGCACCCGAAACGCACTTTAAGTGCAGAATTTATACAAATCAGCAATAATTCAGCATTTGAACATATAAATATTATGCAGAAATGTCATTTTATTATCCAGAATATTTCCCTAAGTGTTGGGAACCGATAGTGTTACAAAAAGACACTTATTAGACACTAAAAGGTGTAATTTAGCACTTTAACGAATCGGTATGTAACCGAACAACCGGTCTATACCCGGGATATGAAAATATTATTATTTTCACTATCTATAAATTTCTGAGCCAGATAGGGTCCCTGATTACCCTAACACCCGTCATAACACGCTATACATTACTAACGGAGTTTAATACTTAACTAACCTATTTAACCTAAACTCCATCCTAACTAAACTAGTTTAAATCGAACCAACCCCCCCCCCCCCCTCCTTAAAACCGTCCCCATGCAAGGGGGACATACTTGTACCTTGCAAGATATGAAAATCTTGGATGTTTGATATCTAAAGGACATAATTACCATTGGTTAAAGACCTTGAGATTTGCCTATAAATAAACCACCAACACATAAGATCATTATCACTTCACAACTCAAGACCAAAACTCTCTCTTTCTTGCTCTCTAGCTCACGGCCAAACATCCCTCTCCCAACCATCCATTTTCGGTTTTAGATCTTGCCATTTCAAGGTTATTCAAACATCAAGGGTCACGTATTAGGAGTCTTGGAGCAAGCGGAACGCGAAGGACCACTTCCGTTAGCTTTTATCCACCTCTTTTTCGTCAAGATTCTTCCCTAGCCCCGAGCTAGAGGTATAACACTTAAAACTCATATTTAAGCTTATCTAAGGTGGTTAAAAGGATTTATGTCGGTTAAATATCGTTAACATATGATTTGATGCATTAAAGTCTAGTAAAAACTCTAAAAATGGTGGTTAACAGTATATGTGATGTGTAAAAGTTGTAGTATTTGAAATATATGGTTATCTAGACCCGATCTACGATGTGGTAGCTCGGATCATCGTTTAACCCGGTTTGGTAAAATCGTTGATCTTAACATAAGCTCGTTTTTAGTTAACACAAGGGTTAAAGGGTGAAACTCTACCACACATGAGACATGGACTTGTGTAAAAGTATTTTTGTTGTGTAAAAGCAATTTAACTTGTGAAATAGTGTTTAAAACTAGTAGATCTACGTATCTACAAGCGGTATTTTCAAAGGACCAAGTGTCCAAGAAATCACATGTTCTAAACCGGGTCTTACACAAACAAAAGTGGTTTTTGTGAACAAACAAGTGTATGGATACTTGTGTAACAAGGGTTTTAACAAAGAAATAATTTTCGTAAAAACCGACTAGAAGTTGTAAAACTTCATACTCTTTAAAAATAAAGTTTTTAAGAAATTAAACTTATTTTTAAGGATAACAAGACTTACTAAATGTGCTAGTAAGATACTACACAATCTTGGTAAATATCCAAGTTCATGAAGTGGGGAAAAGTAGTGATTATTGTTGATAATTGTTGTTGCTGATTATTGATGATTGATGATGATTTAAAAGAAAATAAGCACACGTTTTGAAAACGTGGGAAACCTCCATTTTTAGGGGAAACTCTGTCAAAATTTTTATAAATTTTGACACTTAGAAAAATATAAGTTTTTGAGAAACTTATTCCCTAAAAATGTGTTTAAAAGTATTACTAAGGTTTCCCTAATTTTTGGTGATAAGAAATGGTGATTTCTTGAAGGATAAAAATGGATATTATGTATATATATTTTTGGAGAGAAAAATATATATTATTTTATCACCAATTTTTGTGCTAAGTGTATAAAGTATGTGTTATACGTGCTAGTGTATTAAGACTTAAAAATACACTAAATGCTCATGAGGAGTATAAACATAAAAATACACATACAACATACAAGATACATAATTCGGGTGCAAAGTGCAAAACACAAAAGACTTATATTTATTTTTGGAGAAAATAAAATAAGTAAGATACGTAGTTAAAAATATAAGAATATTTTTAACACAAGAAAATATACAAGAGAGTGACTGAACTTGTGCGACGCAAGTCTAGTGACTAACGTTAAGAAAACGCGTATAGGTTACGACGTTAATTAAGCAAATCCGGTGGAGTTTACGACGCTAGGAACGCAAAGTTGTGAGTTCATGCTCCCCCTTTTCTCTTTAACTGTTTTCAGTTTTTATAACTTCGGGGGTGAAATACATGTACAAAAGTACAATATTTATAAATGGTATGATATAAATACAAGAAGTACACTTGGTGAGAACGAGAACCAAGTGTGACGAAATATATGAGTATGAGAAGCGCATTTGGTGAGACGAGAACCAAGTATAAGGCGCTATGAGAAATGATAACAAGAAACGCGCTTGGTGAGAACGAGAACCAAGTAGGAGGCGTTATGAGAAATAGTGTCACGAATAGGGTACAGAAGCACCATTAATCAACAATATACCTAGACCGCAGAACAAAAGGTTAGATCTAACGGGTGCCTGGCAGCCACACTCCTGGTCGGGGCGAGAATCGAGGAGTGCTTTTGTGTCTCAGAATATACCAATTAAATGCCTTAGGTTTGGTGACTTCCTATGACGTGCCACAGGTTAATGGCTTTGCAACCCATTAACAATCTGATAATTACAGAAATACTGTATTTACATAAAATTCATACCATACAAATTGATATATAACTTGAAGTACGTGGGGTACTCAAGAGGATTGATATATAACTTGAAGTACGTGGGGTACTCAAGAAAAGATTGAATTATAAATGGGTACGTGGTGTACACATGAAACTGGATTTATATATGAAAACTTGATTTACTCACAAACTATGTTTTCATACAAAGTATACAAACATGAAATACAAAACTGCATGAATTCACACCAACTTTATGTTGACGTTTTTCCAAAAACTCACATGTATTTCAGGTAACTAGGATGGATGTGCGCGTGGTCTAGCTTATGCTCGTGGATGTCGCTTGTGTTTAACTTTGAATAAAGTTGTAAACTTTTAAGACAATGTTTTATGCGACTTAGCGATGTAACGCTAACGTATGTTTTCAAATTATGGTATTTGAATGTTATTTTACGAGCATGTAGCATGTTTACTCTTCGTATGCAATGAGAACCTTTCATGATCACACCTCGTGCTTCCGCCGCAGAAAGGGGTGTGACACGGTTAGTGTGCGCGTACTTGTTATAACCGTATTCATGATTTTGACTATGTGCGAGTTGGTCGATTTGAATGTGTGAATGATGTTGGTCTATGCATACTATAGGATTTTTGATAGATGATTCTGCTAGGATGTTATGGATCTCTTGTGATGATCAATCGGTTAGAATGAACTGGAAAGTGTTTTGCTAATTAACGTGATATGAAAACTGGAAGTTTTATGTTAGTATTTATGGTTATTGCAGAGAAAGTAACATTTGATATTGCTGGTTCAATTCGACTAGAGAGTGATTAAAAGGTTAAATGTTGCTAATGATTAATCATTTAAATGGCTGTGATTGATTGCCTTGTTTCGATGTCGGAACGCGATGAAACAGTTAGGATGATTAGGGTTTGTAGGAAAACCATGACTGTCTGTTGAAGTGCAGCGACAAGGGAATCCCCGCGAAGACCCCAAGACGACGAAGAATATGATTCTTCGTCGGCTGGCCTTGGACGAACCATTAGGGTCTTCATCGAAATCACTTTTTGACGAAGTATGATTCTTCGCCAACGTGATTCTTCGCCACCATCTTCTTGACGAAGTATTGGGATTCTTCGCCACCATCCCTCTTGATGAAGTATAGATCTTCGTCGGGAGTATTCTTCACCGAGAAGCATCCCACAAACATGAACTGTAGTTTATGATGATGAAGTTGATGAATGTTTGTGTTTATAAAGTTGTATAATATTAATTAAGAATGAGAAACCTGATTTGATTCGTGTGAGTGGCAAACTTAACTGTTAAGTGCTGTAATGTAACATACACTTGAGGTGTGGACTTGTATGAGATTCGAGTATTTGTTATGAGTCATATGGTGATCCTTGTGGTGAATGCAATATGTGACATTACGTGATTTAATTATTATGAAGCTGATGTTATTGGTAACTACTGTTGGGAATGTGAACTTGTGTTATGAGTGCGTATGAAATCTAAATATTTGCTACGTGTTACATGACAATGTTGTTACATGTGACTTGTTGAATACATGATATGGATATGTGTTTACGAAACTGATCATTCTTGGTAACCTCGGTAGGGTTCGGTTGACCAACTTGGAACGGGTAAAGTAACTTAACAAACCGAGCAATCTAAGGTGAGTTCACTTCTCTGAGCATGCGTCCCAGTGGGAAGGACAATCAAATGGGTATTCCTGAGAGGAATAAGTCTTTTGGGTAAAAACTGGAATGTTAGATAATACACTCATTTCCTATCACCTTAAGTCCCATCTTCTACCAAATAGTTACCTGTGAGGTAATGGGGTATTAGTTGATAACGCTATTAGGCTTGGCAACCTCACACCGTACCTGAGAGGACGGGCGTGAACTAATGACCTTAATCATGACCAATGCTTAGATAGGGGCATTGGGGACGGGAAAAATATTTTGGAGCCATCTTGTACGGTACTCGAGTTATTATCAACATTACTTTCGGAATTGTTATTAAACTGGATTAAACACTTGGTAACCAAACGTTTTCATAAAACCGTGAACTCACCAGCATTGTCTGATACACTTGTTTGCATGCTCGCAGGTTATAGTTATGTATGGATGTGGAACTTGCTGTCTGGGAAGCTGGAGTGGTCATGGGTCTTGATACATGGAAATACGAGACTAGTTTAATACATGTCAAACACTGGGTTTACGAAATACGTAACTGACGATTTAGGCTTCCGCTGAACACGTTGGGTTATACTTTATGTAATGTAACACTTTTTATTAATGAATGAAAGTTTCTAATGAAAATCTTGTATGAGTTCAATATGATTGGTGGCTAGATCCTGGTACGTCACACGCCTAGCGGGTGTTTCCGCTTGGGGTATTTTTGGGGGTGTGACAGCAATATTTGACGCTTTAGGAGGAGATGGTAAGGGATCGATTGAAGCGGTGATTTAGAAGAAGAACGTTACTATAACCGAATAGATTATAAGGGAGGTTTTACAGTTTAACGATCAAGAGACAGATCCTATGGATCTTCCGGCTAGAGCTGTTGAAGCTATTCTACCTCGGTTGAGTTATGAAGGAATGTATCCCTCTCTCATGAAGAAGTTTGTGCATCCATACTGGCGTTTGTTGATGCACATGTTTATGATGTGTATGACTGAAAATAGAGGGGGAACGGATCAGCTAAGCATCACATAGTCTGCAGCATTCGTTTGTCTGATAACGAACCAACCATACAACTACTCGAAGTGCGTGTTTGAAGGCATGAAGAGGAATGCCATTGGTGTGCGAAAGGATAAGTTTATTATGTATCCAAGGTTCTTGCAGATGATCTTCAACGCTCGTTATTCAGATTTGGAGAGAACTGGTAACACTTTGGATCTGAAACCAATAGGTCCATTGTGTTTTAGTGCTCTAACTCCTAAGAAGGGTACTACAAGCAAATTTGAAGGAAGGATTGCACTAGAGAAATTTGGTCAATTTGCTGAAATGAAAGAAGTAGTGGATGAACCAGTGATTGTACAACCAGAAGCGGCACCGATGAATGTTCCAATTAATGTTGTGATTGTTGAAGAACATCTTGCTCAAGTTGCTGTTGACGAAGAGCCTGAGACAGAGATACTAACTATAAACTCTGATGATGAAGGCATAGAGATAAGTTGTGATGAAGATGATGACGTTGAGTTTCCTCCTGAAGCTGAAGTTAGTTCTGTTGTTTCTGTGACAACCCGAGATCTCAGGAGGTGTTTCACCAGGTGGTGTTTCGCCAGGAGGTGTTTCACCAGGGGTGTTTCACCAGGAGGTTTTTCACCAGGGGTGTTTCACCAGGTGGTGTTTCGCCAGCAGGTGTTTCACCAGGGGTGTTTCACCAGGAGGTTTTTCACCAGGGGTGTTTCACCAGGAGGTGTTTCACCAGGAGGTGTTTCACCAGGTAGTGTTTCGCCAGGAGGTGTTTCACGAGGAGGTTTTTCACCAGGAGGTGTTTCACCAGGTGAGGCCCAAGTACAAAGCAATTATATTTACCTTATATTCACATAAACGTACGTAAGGAAATAATCAACAAAACCCTAGATCTCTCTCGCTTCAAACTGACGGCAGTCCCAGAATCCGGCCATCTTCTCCTCTCGAAGCATTCCCTTCATCGATCTAACGTACCATTGGCAATTCCTCGGTTAGTATGGTTATGTTTATTTAAATCTTTTGTTGATTGTGCTTGGCTATGTGTGACTGATTTATGTGATACAAGGATGCTTATGATTCTGTCGATCTAGGGATTTTGTTAGAGAAATCTAATGATTATATGAACATGTGATGAGATGTTATCTAACTGGTTGTTCATAGGGCTGATCCGAATAACAAGTTGTGATGATAACGATTGTGTCTTAACCTCGAGTTATGATTAAACTATGAACACGTTGATTTAATATGATTATGGTAATCCTTATAACTGTTATTAATTGGCAAAAGGGTGATTAATGTTCATGCGAATTCTGGAATGATTGTGTATGGAAACTATTTTGATCATCTATGATTAATTGTGTAACTGATTGGGTGTGTAAAAGTAAAAGTGTAACCGATTTGATCTTACTGAAGAATATGGAACTGATGTTATGTAACCAAGGCCCCGTTAACGGACTTCGACGAAACTAAGTGGTGTTTCGTCATAAGTAACCTCGACGAAACTTAGTAGGTGTTTCGTCATATGTGAACCCGACGAAACTTAGTGGTCTTTCGTCATACAAGGCATCGACGAAGTATGTTCTTCGTCGTATAGGGTATTTCGCCGAGAAGCCTTGCATGGACAGTAGGTTATGATGCTTATTGCATGTATAATAAAGTATGATTTGGTTAATGGAACCCTGTTACTGCTTGTTAATAATGATTAATTATGACTGAGGAAACATGATTTGGTCACTATGAATGGCACATTTGACTGTTAAGTACTGATACGAAACATACATGAGAATTACGGATTTGTATGACTTTGAATAACTGTTATGTCTTATGTGTTGATTTACGTTGGTCACATGGGGTGTGGATTTGTATGTGAATTGGGTACTTGATACATGCCATACAATGATCTTGACGATGAATGCAACCTGTATTAAATACGTGACTTATGTGATTGTGAAACTGACTACTCTTGGTAACCACGGTAGGGTTTGGTTGACCAACTTGGAACGGGTAAAGTAACTTAACAAACCGAGCAATCTAAGGTGAGTTCATTCCTCTTGAGCATGCGTCCCGGTAGTTGGGACAGTCATTGGGTTTCCCTGAGAGGGATAGGTTTTTGGGTAAATCAATTGGGTATTCCTGAGAGGAATACGTCTTGGGGATAAATCTGGAATGTGGGATAATACACTCGTCCTATCACCTTTAAGTCCCAGCTTTTGTTACCGGAGAGGTAACAGGGTATTAGTTGGTAGCGATACTTAGGTTTGGCACCCTCACCTCGCACCGGAGAGGACGGGTGTGAACTAATGACCTAGTCATGCCCAGTGCTTTGATAGGAGCACTGGGGAACAGGCAAAACATAAATCAGGAGCCGTCTTGTATCTGAGGTATTATCAACATTGTAATCAATGAACAGGATTAAACACTTGGCAACTAACGTTTTCATAAAACTATGAACTCACCAGCGTTGTCTGATACACGTGTGTGCATGCTCGCATGTCATAGGTATGTGTGGATGTGGAACTTGCTGTCTGGGATGCTGGAGTGGTCATGGGTCGAGATACATGGAATCGCGAGACAAGTCTAATGATTATCATATATATGGTTTATGGAACACTTAACAAAAGATTTATGCTTCCGCTGAATACGATGATTTATAATTACTGTTATGTAACACTTTATATTAATGAATGAAAGTTTTATTTAAAATCTAGCATGAGTTCAATGTGATTGGTGGCTAGATCCTGGTACGTCACACGCCTCGCGGGGGTTTCCGCTTGGGGTATTTTTGGGGGTGTGACAGTTTCTACTGTTCAACCCGTGATTTCTGCTGAGAGTTTGGCTCAACTGATAAAGTCAATAACTGAAAAGATGGGAAATCTTCCTTCCGATCCTTCAGTGCAAAATGAAGAGCAAACTGCTGAAGACCCAAAGGATCCTGATACTCAACAAGTAAAGCGAATAAGGGATCCTCGACCCGGTGTGTTTATTGAACAAAGCAAAGATCAACCTTGGACTGCTGATGAAGATGAAGATGGTTTATATGAGTTTGAATTTTGAAAATGCTAAGGAGTCGACTGAAACTCCATTTGACTTTGAGACGACTACTACTGCCACTGCTACAGTAACAGGATTTGATTTTGAAGCTGATGAAACAAGAATGGATGTAAATAAAAATCCTACAAAGATTCCTGTTACTACTATTGTTTCTGCTCCACCTATAACACCAGTCACCGAGTCAACATCGCTTGTTATTGCTGCAATTGCAAGTTCATCTGGTGCAGTTCATGATGAACCATGTAGTTCAAGTGGGAAATGGCCTGAAGAACCATTGAGGATGCCGTTTGTTGATGATTCAAGTGATGATGATGAGTTTATCAGTGTAAGAAAACTGAAGAGGAGAATCATGGTACTTGAACAAGACTCAATCCACAAAGATGCAAAGATTATTCAGCTTGAAGACACAATCATACAAAAGAATCAACAAATTGATCAGCTGCAAGGTGATGTTGGTTTGTTGTTCAACATGGTGTATGATCTTCGTGGAAAACTTGAAAAGAAGTTTGGTGATGAGTTTACTGATTCAACTGACACGGAGAGAAGAAGAAAGGCTGAAGAGGATCGAGCAAGGGCTTTTGCAAAGGATGACACTGACAGAGCTACTGCTATGGATCATTACTTTAAAAGAGTTACTGATAAAGAAGCTGACAAAGCAAAGGCTGCAAGGTTGAAGCAGAAAAGAGAATATGTGATTCTGAAGAACAAAAATCTCAATCCTGCTGATCCAGATGTTCAAGTCACTCATCATTTGATGGATGTCGGTGAAAGTTATTATGATAAGGTTGGGAACCGTTCAGGCATTGTAAGCTGGGGTTTTGATCATGATCATCATAGATGGTGGATCAAAAGGAAGGTTGGACCTATTGAATGGTACAAGAACCCTGCTCAATTTCAGACATTCACTAAAGTGGATTTAACTATATTGTCAAACTCACCATATGCGGATGATAAGCCTGGCGGACGTGGATATCTGTTCTTCGAGAGACTACAGAGAGAGGTTTCCCGCGGATTTCATTCAATGCATACAGCTAAATCCATTGTGACACCTGCTCCAGGTATTAGAGATCTACGTACAAACAAAAGGATAAAGATAGTCTCGTGGCCACCGACTGACAAAGAGAAGACAATTCCTTTGGTCAATAAGATACTCAATGGTGTACTGAAGACCATGCATTTCTGGGCTTCTGGTGAAACTTTGGGTCAAGCTGTAATCGTTTGTGATGATGATGTGAGCTTTCGTTTGACTGATCCGATAGATTTGCTGAATTTGGATTGAGAGAATCTGGAAGTGCTTGCTCAAAATCAGATTAGAGCTACAGAAAAGTTTGAAAGCGTTGCTAAGGATTGGACTGCGGCTGTTGCTGGAGTTCTATAAATAAGTAAGAAAGGGTTTCGTGGCTACAAGGACTAGTTGGAGAGCAGTGGAGGCAGTTAAAGACCGAAGAACCTCTATGCTATAAACCTAGGGGGAGATTGTTGGAACCTGAAGGTTTATACATAGAGGGTTACAATAGTTCAGGGGTTGATTATGTAATACTTTGTTTTGTTAACAATTGGGTCGATGTCTTTTGTATTGGGTCTGTTAGTTTCAAGTGGGCTTCTAGGGGTTTCGACCCACTTGTGTTTAGTATATAAGTTAACCTCATTCATTGTTTTGAGGTTGATCAGTTTGTGGAGTCTAGAGCCAGCCGAAACCTTGAAGGTGTCTTGTATCAGTCTTCGTTTACCGTTGAATGCAAGATAATCTGGTTTGTTTTGATTATTAATTGTTTCGGTTCTATTATAGTTCTTGAATCATCTTGTGTTTGTTTTCCACACTCACACAAGATCAAGTTTGATATCATTGAAAGATCCTTAACGGGACTTATAGATTCTATAGCTAAAATCATGATAATGTGCATAATTATTCTGATTATGTATGATGATGATGATCCTGATTATGTATGATGCTGATGGTGATGGTGATGGTGATGGTGATGGTGATGGTGATGATGATCCTGATAATGTGCATAATTATTCTAATTGTGAGTCTGTGTATTAGTGAGTGTATGTTCACATTATATTATGATCATGATGATGATGCTGAGTCTGATGTTACACCCCAACCGATGGCGGAAACATCGGGGAATGGCAATGAGCGAAACAGATTGTCCAGAAGTTTCCATAACAACTATAATTACCAATTATTTAAAGCGACACGTCCCATACCATGTCATAAAAGATAATACAATTATTACAGAAAAGATCTAGTCAAATTGTTCTGTTCCGACAACTCAGATTTTTATTACAGACAATTGTTTATTATTGACCTAGGTCTTTCCTAGCCTCGATTTCACAGCAAAGTAAGCAAATAAGCATCCTAAGCACCTGTCACATATGTTAAAGTAAAAGTCAATACACATAGTGTAAAGGTGAGCATACAAGTTTAATAGATATAATAGAGTTCGAAATCGATTACGCATAACCAGCACGTACACAGTGTAAAATGAGGCATGTTAGTTATCGACATGAACCTATCGATACCAATGACTGCGGGTTGACTGCCCAAGGCAGTTCGCGATAAACACTCACCATTGTGAGCCATGTAACTAATTGTCCTTAACAACCACTGAGTGAACAGGTGCTGAGTCCAAACTATAGTACTATCATTGCTAAGGCAGGTAGACACCATTCCATGTGTAAACATAACAAACAAGCATTCATTAAGTCACGTATTGTCACGGCCCCCATCACGGTGTGACCCGGTCCAGGAGCCGCGGGACAGAAACCCGTGGTAATTATTATTTGAGTTGACAGCGGAAGATTTACCTGGATCTTTTAAAACTTGAAACTGCCCAATTATTTTATTTCATAATTTGGGACAAACCCCGAAATTTACAATAGAGGAATTTCACGAGGAAATTCCCTGTTTTACAAAGCATGTTTATTTATTTAACTGAGCCACCACTTCAAGCTTTATTAGTGCTCCGTAGCACTTTTCCTTGATTCACAGTAGGTCACCTGAAACATGTTTTAAAAATATTTTATCAGCGGGGAAATACTGGCGAGTCATTCAGGTTAAACAAAACGACACATTAGTTATAAATTACAGCATAAGAGCGATTACAATGGCTACTATCTTATTTTTTTATCTAGCGTCGTGTCACACCCTGGTGACGATGGTCATACCACTATTGGGTCCTTTCACCCATGTAGTGATAATTATCACTGTTAGGTTGATGAACCTAACCGTGAGAAATTAGTAATGTGCACAATACCCCACTTGCCAGTGATTCAAGATAACCACGACTTAATCCCTGTAATTATAACTTTTGAAAATAATTGGAGTATTGTAAAACATTGTTGATAAAAAGAGAATGACTCACATTGCAAGTTTAGACGGGCAGAGTTTAGCCTACTGATTTAGCCTTGTAACCTAATTTAAACAGCAATGCATACGAAACTAGGTCAGTAACTTAATACAACATTTACGATAACTCACGAGATTAAAACCCTCACGACGAATGACAAAGTATAGCCCTGATTTGGGCAGTACTTAAACATCCATCGGATTGGTTTCAATCAATTGGACATTATACTGTAGCAGTGATAGAGTTAATACCCTGTAGTCGTAGCAGCGTTTCACTACTTAAAACTTCGAATTTAGGCAGTATACTTCGTTTTTTATCAAAGTTTTCGAACACAGATGAAAGTCCACGCCCTGCTCAATTTATAGCAACTTTTTGAGTTTTACGCGGCCCGCGTAAACCTTAACATAGGTTTTACGTGGCCCGCGAGAACCCTAGTCTACCTGTAGGCTTTGTGTGTCACGAGTAGGGTTGCCAGGTGTGCGACATCTGGCTTGAACACTTATCCGGAACATTTTTAAGTTGACGCGGCCAGCGTAGAGTTACCTTATGGTTTACGCGGCCCGCGTGAAAACCAGATTTCATGTTTTCTTGGTTTTTCATGCGTATTAGGGTTTCAGGGGTCCAGGTTTTCACTTACGGGTCGTTTTGGGGCATTTTTGCAGGTCCTTACATCCTCCCCACCTTATTTAAAATCTCGTCCTCGAGATTTATTGAAATAAGTGAGGATGCTTTTGCTTCATCTCCGATTCCAACTCCCAGGTGTATTCGGGTCCTCTTTTTGAATCCCACTTGACTTTGACTAGTACCAATCTTTTGTGTTTGAGAAACTTAATCTTTATGTCTTCTATTTGAAGCGGTTTCTCCACAAACTTCAACTTCTCATTCACCTCTATGTCTTGAAGAGGGACTACCAGGGATTCGTCAGATAAACATTTCTTAAGGTTGGATACATGAAATACATCATGTACTCCGACTAACTTTTCTGGTAGTTGTAAGCGATAAGCAACTGGTCCTATGCGTTGAATTACTGGGAATGGTCCTATGTATCTTGGACTCAGTTTTCCTTTCTTACCGAACCGAACTACTCCTTTCCAAGGAGAGACTTTTAAGAGTACCTTGTCTCCAACTTGAAATTCTAGCGGCTTGCGTCGATTGTCTGCATAACTCTTCTGGCGATCTCGAGCCGTTTTCAGTCTTTCCATGATTTGGGTGATCTTGTCGGTGGTTTCTTGCACAATCTCAGGACCTGATAATTGACTTTCTCCTATTTCCGCCCAACAAACTGGAGTTCTACACTTACGTCCGTATAGTGCTTCGAACGGGGCAGCTTCGATGCTTGCATGATAACTATTGTTATAGGAGAACTCGATTAAGGGTAAATGGTCGTCCCAATTTCCCCCAAAATCTATGACACATGCTCTAAGCATGTCTTCCAGGGTTTGAATCGTCCTTTCACTTTGTCCATCTATTTGGGGATGATAAGCAGTACTTAAATTTAATCGTGTCCCCATGGCTTCTTGGAAACTTGTCCAGAAATGTGAAGTGAAGCGACTATCTCTATCCGATACAATAGAGAGTGGGACTCCATGTAAAGATACTACTTCGTCTACATACAACTTTGCTAACCTTTCCATGCTAAAGGTTTCTTTCATAGGTAGGAAATGAGCTGATTTGGTTAATCGATCCACAATTACCCAAATCGCGTCATTACCTTTTCTGGTTTTTGGTAACTTAGTAACAAAGTCCATGGTTATTAGTTCCCATTTCCATACGGGCATTTCTAATTGTTGAAGTAGACCTGAGGGTTTCTGGTGTTCTGCCTTAACTTGCGAGCAAGTTAGACACTTAGATACATATCTAGCTATGTCTTTCTTCATTCCTATCCACCAGAAGTTATTCCTTAAATCTTGGTACATCTTATTATTACCAGGATGCATGGTATACCTAGATTTATGAGCTTCCTCTAGAATCTTGTCTCTTAAATTTCCTTGTTTAGGTACCCAAATCCTTTTCTTGTGTAATCTCCAAATTCCATCAATCTCTTGCTCTAATTCTTTTATTCGTCCTTTCATTCCTTCAGCATCTTCCTTGATTGCTGTTTCTTGAATATGCTTCAATTGTTCCATTAAATCTAATTGTAAGCTTAATCTAAGAGCACGAACTCGTCGTTGTTTCTCATGATACTTACGACTTAAGGCATCTACTACTACATTTGTCTTTCCTTCATGATATTGAATATCACAGTCGTAGTCACTTAGAATTTCCATCCATCTTCTTTGTCTCATGTTCAATTCTTTTTGCCCAAATATGTACTTTAAGCTCTTATGATCTGTATAGACAGTAAACTTACTTCCGTACAGATAATGTCTCCAAATCTTAAGGGCAAAAATTATGGCTCCTAATTCCAAGTCATGAGTCGTATAATTTTCCTCATGCTTCTTCAATTGTCTTGAGGCATACGTAATTACATTCTTGCGTTGCATCAACACACATCCTAATCCTAGTTTAGAAGCATCGCAATAAACTTCAAAATCTTCTGTCCCTTCAGGTAAGGCAAGAATTGGGGTGTTTGTTAACCTTTGCTTTAAAATCTTAAAAGCCTCTTCTTGTCTAAATCCCCATTCAAACTTCACCGCTTTACAGGTTAGCTTAGTTAATGGCACGACTATTTTAGAAAAATCCTTAATGAATCGTCTATAGTATCCGGCTAACCCTAGAAAACTTCTAACTTCCATAGCTGATTGCTGGACTTTCCATTTAGTGATTGCTTCTATTTTAGAGGGATCTATGTGAATACCTTCGTGATTCACCATGTGTCCTAAAAATTGCACCTCTTGCAACCAAAATTCACACTTCGAGAATTTGGCGTAAAGCTTCTCTCTTCTTAACAAAGTTAAGAGTACATGCAGGTGCTTACGATGCTCATCCTGACTTTTGGAATAAATGAGTATATCGTCAATGAAGACAATCACAAATTTATCCAAATACGGTTTACAGATTCTATTCATCATGTCCATAAATGCTACAGGAGCATTTGTTAATCCAAAGGGCATGACTGTAAACTCGTAATGACCATACCTAGTTCTGAAAGCAGTTTTAGGTATGTCTTCTTCTTGTACTTTCAACTGATGATATCCGGAGCGTAAATCTATCTTCGAAAAATATCTAGCTCCCTGTAGTTGATCAAAAAGATCATCAATCCTAGGTAATGGGTATCGATTCTTAATCGTAATCTTATTCAGTTCCCTATAATCGATACACATTCGCATCGACCCATCTTTCTTTTTCACAAACAACACTGGAGCTCCCCAAGGGGATGAACTAGGTTGTATAAATCCTTTGCTTAACAATTCATCTAACTACTTTTTCAATTCTAGCATTTCGGTGGGTGCTAACCGATAAGGTGCCTTGGCTATCGGTGTAGTTCCAGGAATTAGATGAATTCTAAATTCTACTTCCCTATCGGGTGGTAATCCAGGTAGTTCTTCTGGGAATACATCTGAGTATTCTGATACTACAGGAATTTCCTTAAGTTCCTTACCTTTAGTGTTAATGATTACCGAAATCATGTATACTATTCCTTGTTTTCTTGAATAACTGGCCATTTTCATTACTGAAATGAATTTCATTGGCTTATGTGGCTTATCTCCTGTAATCACCACCATTTCTCCTGTAGGTGTATGAATTTCTATGGAATTCTTATCACAGAGGATTCGAGCATGGTTGGCTACTAACCAATCCATTCCTAACACCACATCGAATCTAGCTAAATTCATAGGTAACAGGTTTGCAGAAAATTTATGGCCTAATAGTTCTATCTTTCCTTCTTGCAAAACCTTATCTATGTGAACAGAATTACCATCCGCGGTTTCTACCGTAAAAATTTGTCTAAGATTGGTTAAGGGTAGGTTAAGAGCTTGGCAGAATGAAGTATTTATAAAACTTTGGTTTGCACCATAGTCAAATAATACTTTTGCATAAACGTCTTGAACTAGGAACGTACCAGCTATTACATCTGGGATTAGCTCTGCTTCCTGGGTAGTCAACTGGAAGGCTCTTGCGTTTTTCTTGGTAGTTCATTCTGCAGGTTTGGCTTTGTTGTCAGCTGGTTTGACCAGTTTAGGGCAGTCTGGTCTAAAATGTCTAGCTTCTCCACAGTTGAAGCAAATTGTGGATTTCTTCCTTCTGCAATCTTCTTCTTGATGCCCTGGAATTTTGCAAAAATTGCAATACCCTTTGCATCTTCCAAAATGATTTCTTTTACAGGTACTGCAAAATGGAACAGTGGAAGATTGCCCGGTTCCCTTTTTCTTGAAATTATTACTATTACCCACACGGAATCCTTGGGTAATCTTTTGGGCCACTTCCTTCTTTCTATTTTCTTCTCGCGTACGCACCAGTCCGTCTGTCAAAGTGTTGGCTAATTCCACTGCATCGTCAATTGTGCGAGGTCTCGCAGCTTTAACGATATCACGGATTTCGCCAATCAAACCCCAAATATAGCGAGAAATAAGTACCGGTTCTGGCGAAGCCAGGGTTGGTACAACTCTAGCATACTCGAAGAATGTCGAAGTATATCCTCGACAGTCTACATCCACCATCCGATGGTTCAGGAACTTATTTGTCATTTGTTCCTTTTCATATTCGGGACAGAATTTTCTTTCTACTAGACTCTTAAATTCTGCCCAATTCATGGCATACGCCACATAACTTCCCTTGGCTTGTAGTACCGTGTTCCACCATTCGAGTGCCCCTTCTTTAAAAAGATGCGACGCGTACATGACCTTGTCTTCCTCAGCACATTTACTTATTTTAATTATTGCTTCGGTTTTCTCTAACCAACGCAGTGCAGCAGTTGCCCCTTCATTGCCTGCAAATTCAACTGGTTTACAGGCAAGAAATTCCTTGTAAGTGCAACCAGGCGTTGCAGCTTTCATTTTCTTAAGGAATGGGGCTTGCATCCCATCATTATCATTATTACTATTGTTGCCGCCTCCATTTACACTATTACTGAAATTGTCGTCGCGAGTCCGTTTGCTGGGAATGATTGGTTGAGGTTCAGCTGGATTTCGGGCAGCAGCAAGGATTGCTGGAATAGCATTGGCTATTACTTGAGCAACAATGTTTTCTATATCTTGCCTATTAAGAAATTGATCTTCATGGTTTTGTTCGAATTGATTAACTTCATTAACTGGCTCATTGACGGCATGTTCCATCTGATAATTATCAATATATAAATGTGAATTATTGGCACAAAAGAAAATAATAATCAGTCACAATAACTAATCACACATAATCATGTTAGCACGTATAGCCAAAATTGTCGACTTTGCGACGTTGATCTTTTTATATATTAGTATGCATCCATACACACTAGTTATTTTACAAAAGTTTTATTTTAAGTTATTTTACATGATTATATTTTTATTATTATATTATTTATTATTAAACACATGACCACACAACCACATACGATCCCTGTCGGTTGGCACTTCAGAAACGACGTTCCCTTTCATCGTATTTCCATGATATCCTCTCCCCCACTTCCCGGATTCTGTTTCCTGCGTCCACCAACTCATCGCCATAATGGCGGAGTTCAGCTAGGTTTTCAGTGCTCATAGGTGGGTTTGGTGCAGGCTCTGGGTCAAACCGAGGGAAAAAGGTATTAGGGTTATTCAAAAGATTCTGAAATTGCCAATCACTTGTCCACCATTCTTCCAGCTCTCCGGGTAGAAGTTGGTGATTGACAATGGGATCTGGGATAGCAGGTTCCAAATTAACTGGAAGTTGTGATTCAATTGGGTAATTGAAGAGGTCTTCATTGGCAGGTCCAATGAGGTCACAATTTGCCAGTTTACGATCCAACTCTTCCCACGGTGGCATTTCATGGGCTTGCCCTGAACTTTCCCCGATCTCCTTTCCTTTACCTTTATCTCTGGGATCCTCAGTCCTTTTAATCCTTTGTGCAGCTGGCTTCTTCCACCGGCAGCGTCTCCAGCCTACGATCCTCCTTCTTTTCTTCATCTTGGGTTTCTCCTGGGCTTAAGCCTGGAACTCCATAGGTTCTTCAGTGTCGGCCAGATAATCGGAAAAGTCTCTGGAAACTTCTACGTCAGCAGGATAGATAGTGAGATTCTGAAGAGCTTCAGACAACTCATTCATGCTGTTTAGCAGATATAGAGGAAACACAAAATCCTAATTAGAAAGTTATATATTGCAAATTAAATTTTCACAGCATCACAGAGTGGCAATTTGAGAAATTAAGTATTTCTAAATACTTAATTGACTTAAATCAGTGGCTCTGATACCACATTTTTCTGTCACGGTCCCTGTCCCGGTGTGACCCCGTCCAGGAGTCGCGAGACAGAAAACCGTGGTAATTATTATTTGAGTTGACAGCGGAAGATTTACCAGGATCTTTTAAAACTTGAAACTGCCCAATTATTTTATTTCATAATTTGGGACAAACCCCGAAATTTACAATAGAGGAATTTCACGAGGAAATTCCCTGTTTTACAAAACATGTTTATTTATTTAACTGAGCCACCACTTCAAGCTTTATTAGTGCTCCGTAGCACTTTTCCTTGATTCACAGTAGGTCACCTGAAACATGTTTTAAAAATATTTTATCAGCGGGGAAATACTGGCGAGTCATTCAGGTTAAACAAAACGACACATTAGTTATAAATTACAGCATAAGAGAGTTTACAATGGCTACTATCTTATTTTTTATCTGGCGCCGTGTCACACCCTGGTGACGATGGTCATACCACTATTGGGTCCTTTCACCCATGTAGTGATGATTATCACTGTTAGGTTGATGAAACTAACCATGAGAAATTAGTAATGTGCACAATACCCCACTTTCCAGTGATTCAAGATAACCACGACTTAATCCTTGTAATTATAACTTTTGAAAATAATTGGAGTGTTGTAAAACATTGTTGATAAAAAGAGAATGACTCACATTGCAAGTTTAGACGGGCAGAGTTTAGCCTACTGATTTAGCCTTGTAACCTAATTTAAACAGCAATGCATATGAAACTAGGTCAGTAACTTAATACAACATTTACAATAACTCACGAGATCAAAACCCTCATGACGAATGACAAAGTATAGCCCTGATTTGGGCAGCACTTAAACATCCATCGGATCGGTTTCAATCAATCGGACATTATATCGTAGCAGTGATCGAGTTAATACCCTGTAGTCGTAGCAGCGTTTCACTACTTAAAACTTCGAATTTAGGCAGTATACTTCGTTTTTTATCAAAGTTTTCGAACACAGATGAAAGCCCATGCCCTGCTCAATTTATAGCAACTTTTTGAGTTTTACGCGGCCCGCGTAAACCTTAACATAGGTTTTAAGTGGCCCGCGAGAACCCCTAGTCTACGTGTAGGCTTTGTGTGTCACGAGTAGGGTTGACAGGTGTGCGACACGTGGCTTGAACACTTATTCAGAACATTTTTAAGTTGACGCGGCCCGCGTAGACTTACCTTATGGTTTACGCGGCCCGCGTGAAAACCAGATTTTATGTTTTCTTGGTTTTTCATGCGTATTAGGGTTTCAGGGGTCCAGGTTTTCACTTATGGGTCGTTTTGGGGAATTTTTACAGGTCCTTACACGTATAACATGCGGTAATTGGTTAGCGATTAAAGTATTGCGTAGTGTTTTGATGTGATTTAGAATAAGTAACGTATGTAACACCCAAAAGTGCGTAAAGCAAAAAGGGATCGAGTATACTCACAGCGATTTGTGGATTGAAGGGAGCGCTAGAGAGTAAGGTTAGCCAGAACAGATCGATAGCATAACAATGAGCGACGCGTAAGACGAAACAAGTGTTAGTGGGTCAGACGGCAGCTCGATCGGATGGTAGTCCGATCGAATGGCCGGTCGTACGTGAGACAGTCCGCTCGGATGGTCATCCGATCGGGTGACCTTTCGAGTGGATTGTTTCCTCCTTTAGGAAGGATGTGTTTGTGTATGATGGCTTGACTTTTGAAGTTTTCGTTGTAGCATTTTGAAAACTTAGAAGTATCTCTACCTTTCAGGTCGATCGACCGAACGACCATTCGATCGGACGACAAACCGATTGGTTAGACACTCTAGCGTGAACAAGTTCGCAGCAGGTTATCACTCGATCGGACGGTTGTTCGATCGGGTGGCAACACATGCGCATTGAACATGTTGAAAATTGTTGAAGTGTTGAAGTTTAAATGTCACATGATCGAGTGGTAATCTGATCGGATGGAAGTCCGATCGGACAACAATTCGTTCAACATTCAGACTTCAAATGTTGAAAAAAAAATAGTTAAGTGTGGGACCCAAGGTGCAAGTCGATCGGGTGCCAACCCGATCGGTTGACAGTCTGATCGGACGGTAGTCCGATCAGATGGCATTCCATCCTGGTCGTTTCGTTTCTTCTTACACTTGGTTGTTTTGATTGTTTGTCGATTTATCGAGATGTTTTGATAACGTGTTAAGCAACAGAAACCTCGTCAATACTTAGTACTCCTGATCGGACAGGAATCACCCCAAATCCGGCCAGTTAACTGTTCGAGACGGTGTTCCATGTTTAACCCGAAATCGGTATTCTCGTGGATAGAATTCGGATCTTGAACCAACACAACCATGAGAATGAGTAGGAAGTCAGTACAAGCTCCGATTCGATCGGTTTTTGAATGCATCGAGTGTAAAAGAGTTGAAAGAAAGTTGGAAAACCATTTTTCAATCCTTTTCATCGTGAATATGTTTAGATCTATGAAAGATCTTTGTTTGTTTATGTGGAAATCGGTTAGATCTAAGTTGTTCTCGGTGGATTAAGGCCAAAACATGAAGTTCCCAAGAACACCATGATGACATCATCCTAGAACACCTCAAATCTAGTGATTTCTCGGTTAAAAGTTAAGATTTAAAAGATAGAAAGGTGTAGAATCAAGTGTAGATCAAAGAAGTACAAGATTTAGGTTGAAATCTTATCGGAATCGCGAGAAATCGAAGGGAAAGTGAGATTGTCGGACAGGAGAGTGCCAAAAGTGGTAAGTTTGATGGAGACAAGGGGTATTTATAGGGTTTCCCAAAGTGGAAAGGGTGGATCGATCGAGTGGCAGCCTGGTCGACTGGCTGATCGATCGGCCGGTCACTTGGTCGATTAGCCAGTTGGTTCGAGTGTTCAGTGCGACGAGTTTTTGCCGTTTCGATTGCGATTGCAGGTGCTGCGTTGCGATGGAGTTTTCCTATTCAAATTACTTTTAATCCCAACTACTATATCAACATACAATCATCCTTAATTGACTTGCGTTTAGCGTTTGCGATTCGATTGCAATTTGAGTTTCGATTGCGTTTCGATTATCCACCACAACATAACATAAATAAACATGCACAAGTAACACATAAGGCACACACACTTACATAAAACAATATCCAGAACGCGTAAATCCAGTTGCGAGTGCGATTGCGATAGCGATAAGCGATAAAACATGCGATAAATATCGAATAAACCTCGATTATTAATAAGTACTCCACATAATACAACTAACGTAACGCATAAGATAGACTAACTACAAGTCAAAGAAGTCAAAACAGGAATTGAGCAAGGAGTGACAGATCGCAATTAGCAATCTTGTCTCCCTTTGACTTCAATCTTGACTTTGACTTTGACTTTCGAAACACGGGGTGTTACATCTGATGTTCAAAGCTTAATGTTCATAGTTGATTTGTGAGTCTGTGTATGTACAATTGTTCTGATGATGGTTTGTATAATTGTTATGATGATACAATTAGTGAGTTTGATGAACTAGATGTAGGTTTAGTGCAGTTTGGCCAGTTTGACTAATTAAGTGCACTTTGATGTTCATAGTTGATTAATGAGTTTGATGATCCATTAACATTAGCTTTGTTGCAGTTGACCATTGTGCAGGTCTTAAGTGTATTAGTGCATTTGGCCAATTAAGTGCAGGTTATTAGGTGCAGTTGACCAATTAAAGTCAAACCTTGATTCCTGAACTAGATGTAGGTTTAGTGCAATTTCCCTACCTAGATGGTTTCAAATATAGTCAAAACGAGGGTATGGGGTTCAATATTTGTTTCCTGAGCTTATAAAGTCAAAATGAGAGAATGGGTTTCAGTATTTTTACTTGGTAAAGTCAAACTTGCACCTAATGTGAGAATGGAGCGAGTTTCGAATAAAATATAGAGCGAAGGACAATGTAGTCTTTTAAAATCATTTAGTAAGGTCAAAAGGGTCTTTTAACAACATTTACTAACAGTTTTTAACGTTTCCGTGGGCACATGGTAATGAAATACCCATGTCGTGGTTTCATATGACAAAAATTGGAATATAGGGAGGCATTGGGCAATCTGGACCAAATCACGGGGAGGCAAATTGCACTTTACTCTAAAAACAATTACAATTCTAAACCACTTAAATGTATAATCACGTAATAAGCATAACAATTACGAAACAAATCATAACAATTGATTATAACAACTATTTAATAACAAAAAACTCGGATAAATTAACAAAAACTCCAATTACATAACAAAAAATTACAATCGCGTGATATAAAGAAGAAATTTAAGTTTAATTCAAACCTGAGAAATCAAAATTTGCAGACATG
Organism: Helianthus tuberosus; assembly: GCA_030545235.1. Taxonomy (NCBI): domain Eukaryota; kingdom Viridiplantae; phylum Streptophyta; class Magnoliopsida; order Asterales; family Asteraceae; genus Helianthus; species Helianthus tuberosus. The sequence continues at coordinate 27,376 of JARYGA010040659.1, forward strand.
ACGCCGTTGATAACTAATAGTGAGAACAGAAGAACGAAAATAGAAGGACGGTCGATTGATTAGAAGAACGAGAATTGAAAACATATATTATCCCTACTTATACTAAAAATTGTATATTGATATGACGTATATCAAGTTCAAAATAATCGTCAAATCACACGTGTCAATAGCTCATGGCCGCGTGCACTTTGTACGGGATTGGCGTCATGTACGTGATCCAGGCACATAGTTTTTAAACTTTAAAAAAAAAATCTTGAACGAGCATACTTTTTATTGATAATTAACAAGTAATCAAATGACAAACACACACAATTTAAACCAAGAATGATTCGGTTTAATGCGCACGGGATATAAACAAGTTATTTAATAACGTGTAGACTCATATAGAATAATTAAAAAATATGATTGTTTTTAATTATTTTTTTTACGAGTGTAATGACGAAACAAACTGATTATGACCAAAGGTGTCAAAAAAAGAAGTAATATTCAAAATAAAGTGATTTTCGTTGTGATGAAACAAACTGATTATGACCAAACAACATCATTATTACTGGTATCAATATTATTGGAACCAGTACTAGTATATGTTTTTATGATTTTGATCGATATAAAACACTTTATCATTACCAAACACCCTCTTAGTTTTTTTTTTTTTTTTGAACAACAAGGAACGACGTGCCAACCACCGTGACACCGGGCGCTGTGGCCAATGTCGATTACTCGACCACCGCCAGCCTCTTAGCTCTCCCAGATACGCGGAAACCCGACCTCCACCCGTCCGAAGGCACGACAGTGGAATAATCGGTAAAACCTCGCCGCCCATTCAAGTCGAACCGGTGCCACCCGTATTCGCCTTCATCTGGATACCGCAGAAAATAATGGGATGAGCGGGAGTGGAACCTGAGTCACAGTAGTGAATACCACCACCCTCTTAGTTAAACTAGAAGATTTTGAATTCCTCTCATTTCAAACCAAGAAGCCGCTAAACAATCTCCAAAACCCCTTCCATCATCTTTCCAACACCAAATCAACAATCCCCACATTCAACCATCAACTGGGTCTCAAACAAATTCAAAATCTTGAAACCCCATCTGCAAATGTCATCTCCTCCCCCACCAAACCCCCTCCCCACCACCACCACAACCCCCAATTTCTTGCAACCCCAAAAACATTCACACCCACCAATCTACCAAACCTTCTACAACCCCCAACACTCCAATTCACGACCTCATCATCAACAACCACCTCTTCCGGTCTCCGGTTACCCTTATACCGTTAATCGCCCACATGGGTTCTTGAATTCGGATCAATTGGTTAAGGTTAACCCCTTGTCTGCCCCTTTGCAACAAACCCTTGTGGGCGGTGCTCCTACTGTTTCTGCAAACACAAAGGTTTGTTTTTTTTGCATCCTTAGTACTTTGATTGCTTCAGGATGTTGTATATATAGCTTTAGCGTTTTAGGTTGTACTACATATATGTTAATATAAGAAATTTGGGTACATGATGCTAGAAACCTATGGGAAATATAAGAAATTTGTATAAATGCATTGCGCCTCGTGTAGGTGGTGCTGTGCGCTTTGCTTTGCGCCTTTCAGCTTTGGACTCTATCGCATCAGTGCGCTTTTTTTTAAAACCAAGATTTGAATACCTTGATCATTTTCTGTACAGCCTCCTACTTTTTTTTTTATCTTGATAATCAGCTGATTAAAGCTGGATATAGTTAGGTAATTTCACATTTATATTCATAATTAAGTTTGGTCAACACTCTAAAGTTGCAATAGTAAGTCAACATGCGTATCCTAACACCCCCTTCAAATAGTAAGTGAAATGTATACGCCCCGCTTGCGGTATGCGCATATAATGTATATATGTGTGGGCCATCGGGGGGCAAAAGTGAAAGTGCACGAATTTTAACGTTATTTTACTAACTTCGTGAAAATAACGTTAAAAGCTGAGGACAGTTAATTTTGCATCATGTGGTGGCGTTGATAGCTGAGAGACAAAAGGGTACATTCACTAATCGGTCTTTGTCCTGATGAGTGTTATGTGCCTTATGTCCAAGGCTTGATGCAAAACTACTATCGAGCCGGGGGTCTCACTGGAAGCAGCCTCTCTATTCCTACGGGGTAGAGGTAAGGTTGTCTACATCTTACCCTCCTCAGACCCTACCTTTGCTTTGCTATTGGTGGGATTAACTGAGTATGATGATGATGATGATGATGACGTTTGAAATGTATCTTATGGGAGATGGACGGTAAGGTTGCTACCATGTGACCCGAAGGTCACGGATTCGAGTCGTGGTACCTTGTTAGGGAGATGTCTATGCAAATTCTAAACTTAGCAAAAAAATTCGTATAATGAATGAATCAGTAGCTATTTTGGAAAGTTGGTCAATGCGCCTGCAAAAAGAAGAATAAAATTCGTCGATAATTAATGCACATTTAACAAAAAATTAAAAAAGGACAAAGGTTCATGCTCTGGATCCATATAAATTTAATGAATGTCATTTGGGAGAATGAATAGGAGATTGTAACCTAGGTTTATTTCGTAAGTTTTTATGCGATGGATAGAGCGTTACGACCGGTTAAGGGCAGAGAAGTGACTAAACGGTTGTTTATCGATTTAAATCAAATGCCAGAAGAGGAAGAGCCAGATCGTCAACCAAAGGTATGGTTAAACCATTAGAAAAGAAGTGATTTTGAAGTATGCATTCAAGTAGGTAGTTCTTTATGTGAGAAAATAAAAATCTTGTTAGTTTGTGCTTGTTCGATTAGTCATATGATGTGTGATGATTTGGAAAGTACGTAACTTTTTGTCGTCTGCAGGTTGTGGGTCAATCATCGGTTGCTTTTGATAATAGCTTAAGGTACTATCCACATACCATATGTTGTTTGGTTTCTCTCTTCAGACCAATGATCATAATCTTTATCCATTTATGCAGGGATAAGAATGGAGATGATGCGTTCATCGTTATTAGAGATAGAAAGGTAAACTTACGTTGTTCTCCTTATGTGTTAATGGTTATAAACATATTTGCTACTTGCTAGTTTGAAATCCGTTCATATGGTATGGGTTATCACTTGTTTTGGCGTATATGCCCAAGAAGAAACAATTTTTTTTTTAATTTGACAGCCTTATATTAGTTTTGCTCACTTGAAGATCACCTTATATCATATCATATCATATCATAGTAGTTAAAGGCGAGTTGCAAAGGGAACGCCTGTCGCCTACGCGCAAGGCGCAAAAAAGCGTACACCCGAGACAAGCAAGATGCACGCCTGTTCAGGCTGGTGCAGCCCTGTTTTAGTTAAGGTCCATGCAATTTTTGGTTGGTTTAGACTTTAGACTGGTTTTTGGCTGGTTCAGACTGTTTGAAACTAGTTTTAGCTGGTTCAGGAGGGCTTGTTTTTCCGGTTTCGGTCGGTTTTGGCCTGTTCAGGCACTTTTTCGTCTTGCTGTGTTTGAGGTAGGGGTGTTAACGGTTCAGTTTGAAACCGTGAAACCATAGTTGTCAATAGCGGCTATAGCGACCGCTATAGCGCGCTATGTAGCGAAGCGACCAAGTGTCGCTATTTGGGTCATAGAGACCAATAGCTTGAAAACGGTTTTTTTTTTAATTTTTTTTATGTAAATAGCAATTAGATATAGCTATAAAATAGCTGGATTTATAGGTTTTTGTTAAATATACATGTAAAATAGCATATATACCAAGGTATTTTGATATAATATACATATAAAAAATTTTAAAATTCTTTTTCTAGTGTATCGCTATATATAAAATAGCGGTCGCTATTTGTCGCTATTCGCTATGTAGCATATAGGTCCCTTGTCGCTATTCGCTATTAACAACTATGCGTGAAACCGCCCAAACCGGTCATCGGTTTGGTTTCACGGTCGATTCTTTTTTATTAACTTTCGGTTGGTCGGTTTGAAAAGTTTCAAACCGTAACAGACGGTTTGGTTTACGGTTTATACAAAAAAACCGGCCGTGCAAAATCGGACCGGAGCGTAAGATATCTATTTTTTTATTCATTTTAAATATTGCATATTAGATATGCGTAGCTATATATTTGTGTCTTAACTAAAAAGAATGTCCGAAGTGTACCTTACCTTAAAATTTGGATAAGTTACTGTTATAACTCTACCTTGATTAATAAGTTAGACTGAGCGTCTAGGCGCGCCTCTGACAACAGAGTCTTGTATATCTGGCTAGATAGGCTAAATTGGTACAAACAGGACTGACTATCCATGCTTGTTTGCTGTTTTTTTGTATGCTGTAGGTTCAAGTTTCAGAGGACACTTCTCTTTATGCACAATGCCGCTCATGGTTAAAGAATGGGGTTACTTTAGAAAAACAGGTACGCGATAGTTCTATATTTTTTTTATTAATGCATGTCATGGGGATAGGAGTAGACCCGAACAACATCGGTTCAAATCAAACGGTAAAAAATATAAGGATAGTTCTACAGCTCCTTTGGATACAGATTCACCACCAAACGAAACTAAACGATAGGGCTGCGACGTCCAACCGAAGATACAGATGCATCACTCCGGTTAAGAAATCGTGTCTAAGAACACCACTAAACGTGCCACGATTGAGCTAGCAAAGACAATGTCCTTTCATTCCTCTGGAAGTTCAATACATTAGGAAAAGAAATGACAACTACTCTAACCCACGACCTACTATCTAGTAAAATTGAAAACTAACTACTTAGGAAGCTGAAGGTACAAACATAAAGCATGGAAACAACTTGATTTAAAACATGAAAAGTAAACTGTAAACTGCAAGGAGATGGTGGATATGGGGTGGTGATATAATTCTGCATGTGGAAATTAATTATGTGCCGGATGAAATTAATCATGGAAAAAGGCGACATGGTTGGTTAGTTTTGTGACCCAGCTGACCCATGACCCATGTGGTCGGGTCAAATAATTGTAGTGAACGGGTGGGTGACCCGATATACAACACATGGTGCATGAATGTATCATTGACTGTGTGAGCGATCATATACGTACAAAAACATCTCCTTGCTTCTTTCAAAAAACCTTTCTACTCACAAAAGCATAAGTTTAGCGCTTGTTTCAAGGCTCGGCTTATAAAACTATTACTATGTATGTTGCTTGTTTTTTAAAAATGTAAGGCGCTAGCTTCATTTACCTGAGGCGTTGCTCTATATACAACCAGAAGCTGCATCTCTCTTATCTCTTTTACATATCAGCCTTTTTATCAAGCAAACCATTTATAATTTCCTCATCCCTTTGGTTGTTTTTACGTATCAGCCTTTTACAGACCCTAATACCGATCAATTTTGTCCTAGATATGAATGAGGCGCTGCCTCAAGGCCGTGAGGCGTTTTCCAGATTTTCTCGCGCCTCAGGCGCACTTTTTAAAACCTACCTGTGTTTCAATAGTTAAGTATACATGTGTGGAGAGGGCTTGAGTTTGGTGTGCATAAACTTCCAACAAAATATATTCCATAGGTGCAAACCGAATGCATAACATCTCTTGAGGTTGCCTATTCGGCAAATGTCTAAAATACCCTTTAGTATATATGTGTTTTATTGAATTAAAAGTTAAACTGATGCATGATTGACAGCCACAGTATCCGGATTGTGTCAAATCTCTTCCAAAGCCACTGCCTGCATCAACGGTAGAAGCAACAAAGGAGGATGACCTGGAATTAGAGGAGGTATTTATGCCTTTATGTTATGTACCATGTTGTTACACTGTCACTAACAAATGATGATTTTTCCTTTATCGGGTGTCAGAATCCCGAGAATGTCGATCACTTGTCTGCTAAGGAGCTGTTGCAACTGCATGTTAAGCATGCGAAGAAGGTTCGAGCGAGGTATGTACATATATGCTTACTTAGTTCTTACTTTGTTGACTCTTAAGATAGTCGAAAGTCAATAATGTATGTTATTATTTACAGATTAAGAAATCAACGGCTACAAAAAATCGAAAGGTACAAAGACCGTCTTGCTCTACTCTTGCCTGCGGTTGCGGATCAACAGCCAAAGAACGACCCTGCATCTTGAAGCATCCGCATGCCAATGAGCAAACCTGCAAAAAGAAGCCAACTTTTTAACCAACTTTAATAATTGGCTCTTTTTATCTTTTATCTTTGATATTACTTTATAGTTATCTTTTAGGGGGTGTTTGGGATTGCTTTTCCAAAATAGATTATGCGTTTTGAATAATCAGAATCAGATAATCAGCTGTAACAAAACGTGCTGCAGAAAGATAGTGTTTGGATTTGATTATGCTGTTTGATATCACAATAATCAGATAATCAACTATTGAGTGTTTGGCAAATATATATATTTTAAAAAATAAATAAGTGAAATGACAAAAAAAGACATTAACCATCAAATCAAAAAAACAATATCAAGAAGCCAATAACAACAAACTCCAGTTCAATCGCTACGCCATATGATTTTGGTGCAAGGTAAGTAAACAAATTATTCACTATTCTGCATTAGTACCGCAATTGCAACAGATAAACATTCAATTGGATTGCATAATATCTCTTGCAATTCTCTCTCTTACTGAACTCATATACATATCGTCTTGCCTACGACGTGTAGTTATGTCTTCTTGTGTTCCATTAATTCTGATGGATGTATCACCTTCAACATCTCGAGTTGGACGATAAGTTTCTTGTTGTGCTTTGTTAAATGCTTCATCAAAATGACCTTTCATCCTAATGTAGTTGTGAATTGCCATGGATGCTATCACAATGTCGACCTGTGTTTCATAAGAGTAATTAACATGCATATCTTTTAATATTGCCCACCTTGCCTTCCACACTCCAAATGTCCGTTCAATCACATTTCTTAAAGACGAGTGATAGTAGTTAAATGTCTCTTTTAGTCCTTTCGGAGCGCGTTGGGCAGCTGTTTGACCTCGACGAAAATCAGGTATATGATAACGGACATCATTTCCTTTATATGGAGCAAGATAGCCTCTGGTATTTGGGTACCCGGCATCAACAACATAGTACTTATCTGTATAAATTGAACTTGTACTTCAATGCAATGGGTTAAGTAAAAATATAGCATAAAACATATATAAAATAATACTAACCACCCGTTGGACGAGGAAATTTCACCTCTGGCTTACGTAATGCTTCTAAAAAAATTCTTGTGTCATGTGCAGTGCCTTCCCATCCCGCCCATGCAAATGTAAAACACATATTAAAATCACATGCTGCCATGATATTTTGGGTTGCATATCCTTTTCTACCAATATATTTTGCTTGTTCATGCTCTCGAACTGATGCCTTAACATGTGTCCCATCAATAGCACCAATGCAATCCTATAGATACAAAAACACTAATTACTAATTCACAATATTCAAGATAAAGTATTAATTGTGAAATTTGAAGTAAAAAAATAGAACACACCTTGAACATGGGGTAATACCGAGAGTTGTTTAAGAGTTGTGGAGGTACTTCATCGTTGTAGTTTGCTTTAGGCATGATGATGTCCCCGCTAAGCTTAAGCACCGCTCTTAAAACACGATGGAAATGTCTATGAATAGTTTCCCCTGAATGATTGAAAATTTCTTGAGCTAGTCTATTTCCACATCCGTGTGCTAATATCAACAAAAAAATACCAACAGACTCTTCAATAGATACATTACGTGTCTCCTTTAGGTTGTAGCGCATTCTAAGATCCAAACATAAGCTCTTGAAAACATCAACATGTAACCTGAAATCTTCATAACAACGTCTAGGATGACCATTGAGTATTTCTTGAATAAAAATATTTCCTGTACGACAGGAAGTGCGACAAGGGATACGTGGGATATTCATCATATTATGTACTACCATCACCCCTTTGACGACTAAACCGCATAGTAGTAAAAACCGTTTCTCATCATCTAACCAATCTTCCTCATTCGAGTCATTGTTCTCATCATCACTATCGGAATTCACATATTTACCATGGTTTGGTATCTCCATCCTATTGAAGTACATAATAAAAAGACATAAATAGTCAAAATAATTCAAAATGAAACATAGCTGAAACATAGTATCGGAAGTTCTTGTAAAAAACACATTGTCATTTATTCAAACAAGGCACACATAGAAATGTCTACAAACTAACATCCAAAGAGCAAAGAATAATATCAATTAAATAAAAAGATAACACGCTATCACTCGTCTATAAGTGAGTAGAGAAAGCTAATCTTGTCGATGGTAGTTGGCGGGTACATAAAGCTTTCCCTTGCCTCCTTTTTCATGAAGATTCGTAGTGCCTTGTTATAATTTATCGAACTTGGCTCAAAACCCGGGAAGTTTGAAACAATATCCATACATTCTGATATAGTAGGTATTTGATTACTTGGTGTGCTTCGTGAGGATAGTGCTTCAATAACCGTGTCAAGTTTAACTTCAAGTGAGGAAGCTATTGTACTTTTTCCCCTGCTTGAACGGCCATGGGCATTGTTTTGTATTTTCCTTCTCTTGACCAAATTGCTTTCTGGAAATAATATTTCCGCATCATCACCTAAATTCCCTTCATCGCTATATGCCTTCCCTTCTACATCCATAACACCAATGTCGTCTTGAACATCACTATATTGCCATACGAAACTATAATAATTCAAATGGCAGACTCTTTAAAGGAATTCTCCCATAATTATATAGATTTAAATTTCAACTACCCATACAGATCAAATAAACAATTTAAAATCCCATCCAAAAAAAAAAATCAAAACTTGTAACACATAACAGATCCACTTTCTTAAACTTTAACATACATAAATAATAAATAGTTCATGAATTGTTCATTAGCTATTTAGCTTTTAACTTTCTGTTCCATTCACAGCTCGGTACCGGTATTTGAGGGTAAAAACCGTTAAATACCGGTACCGTACCGTACCGTACCGTACCAGACCGGTACCGAACGGATCCATTTTCAAGGTGAAAAGATTAGCATATGGGTTCCTTTGAATGTTTAAAGTCTTTGCTGGCCGAGAAGGAGCAATACAATATATAAAATGACCTTTTTAGATATAGAATCATTAAAAGATGTCAAAATGAATAAACTCACTTATGTGTATAATTAAACCTCTTCACATCAGTCTAATAATGAGTGTTCTGCAGCAATGACAGTTTAATGAGACAACCAATTTGATCCCACAAAACACAAGACTGCAGCAAGAATGAGGGTTCTGCACAAGACCTTTGTATGCAGTTCATCACAGTAGGAGTCTTTTGAGTTGTTCCTCAATTGAATTGATCTCCTAAATATTTCTTTAACTACTTTTTAAAAGAAACCACCACATTAGCATCTAATGAAACAGAGAACCATTTTATCTATGAAGGGCGCGCTACGTTTTCGACCCTCCGGTTTAGAAAAATATGTATATACGTTTACGTTTTAATATTTGAGAATGTTTTTTATTTGATATTAATGTTTAACCCAACCCGAATCGAACTAATAAATGTCCTATTCTAAGTTTATACGAACTAAATTCCATCTACTGTGCCTTCATTATTTCTTCTTAAATACACATCTTTGTAGTTGATGGTCAGATGCTATTCCTTTTTCACCAAAACAATATATCAAATGACCTTTTTAAATCACTAAAAAACAACACCTAACTACTAAAAAAAAGGTAAAACTGAATCATATAATCGAACAGAGACTTACTGGGTTGAAGAAGAAATCGAAAAAGAAGACGGTGAAGAAGAAGAAATCGAAAAAGAAGACGGTGAGATGTACCGATTCAGATGTGGAAAGATCCGAGAGAGATGATTTGGCCGGTGATTGTATTGTGTTCTTCTTCTCCGGGAGTCCAAGGGCACCGTGTATATGGCGGTAAATTTTAGAGGTAGTTATGGGGAGATAAAATAAGATGGAAAATCCCGTTTTCCTGCAGTAGGGGGTGACCTACTTTTGGATTATCACGTTTTGATGTCTACAAAACGCAAAAAATCAATTTTTAATAATTTTTTACCAAACACTCAAAATAGATTTTTTGCGATTTCAAAACACAATAATCAGATAATCAGGTTGGAAAAGCAATCCCAAACACCCCCTTAATCTCCTTTAGAACATCGGATAACTTATTAGTTTTTTAAGATACATATGTTATCATGAATATGATTACAGTGACAATATCTTTATCTTCTTTTTGATTTGTTGAATTCACTGGAACTGGTGCTGGAAAACATTCATGTTTGGTTGGTTAAGAAAAGAACCGGTATCCAAGAATCCTTTGGTTGGTGATGGGATTTTAACTTTCCATTAAAATGTTTGAACCAAAATTGTTAGAATAAAACATAAGCATGCATTGTTGGATCTATATGTCCAAGACATAACATGTGATAATGTTGGTATTGATTTATTTTTAAAGTAAGCAACTCTATAAAAGAAGTTGCATATAAATATAGTTTGTGTGGGAAACGAGTCAAAATTGTTAAAAGAATTTATTGACTTATGACTTTTTGAAAATGAGCTTTTAAAAGAATGTTTGGATTAACTTATATGGTGGGAAAAACCAATAAGTCAATAAGTTGTTTTTTAAAAAGTGTTTGGTTTAGGTTATTCATGTAAAATGACTAAGGAGCTTCAAAAAGCCACCATGTTCTATGAAAAGTTATAAGAAGCTTCAAATAGTCACAATGTTCTAACTTTTCAAAACTGATTTTTCCTCTCTATATAAGAAGTCATTTTAAAAAGTCATTTTGAGTTTGCCAAACACATTTTCTCCTTATTAACTTTTTATAAACGTCAATAGGTTATAAGGAGGTGTGGAAAAACTTAACCAAACACCCCCTTACTACTACGGTTAGTGACCCAGTAGCACAAAACATCTAGAAACACTATTTTATGAGAAGACCTTAAGGTATATTCTCACCAATATAATATTTAGAGTGGAAGCTACAAGAGTTGGATAAATTGTATTTAAAAAAAAGTTTGTTTTATTTTATCAAACCTAATTTCATTCATCTTTTAATATTATTTTAATAAATTTAGGAGTAAATGCATATTTTTCTTGGGAAACCAAACCGTTTAGCTTTTTGAGAATTATTTTCTTTGAATTTGTTAAAGTGAAGCATCTTGTGTCTCCCATAGTGTCAAATTTTAGGATTTTATAACTTTTCTTGCCGATTGTCCATTATTATTGCTATATGTAATGTGTTGGGTATATTATTTATTGGTAAAATATCAAATACAAATAAAGTTAACGTACAAAACGTACGAACTGAAGGAAAAGACAAAAAAACGCGGTGACATTTTCGTAATTATTAGTAACTATCAAAATTACTCTACAAATGATCCTGTAGAGTAATTTTGATATTTTGTAGAGTAATTTTGTAAAATGTTCTTGTAGAGTAATTTTGTTCTTGTAGGTTAATTATCAAAATTACTCTACAAGT
>JARYGA010040660.1:0-15622 GCA_030545235.1 Helianthus tuberosus
GAGTGATTGGAAGATAATTTGGATTTATAATTGTAAACAGATAACTGATTTGGAACTAGCCATTGATACAATCATTGATACAATCAATCAAAAATCATATACAAAAATTCAATCCTAATTTCTGCAGTTCAGATTGAACAACTACCAACAGTTTCACAGTTAAAACCAGCAAATCAAGCATACACAACGTAGCGATCGGCACAGAATTCCAATTTATTGTTGTAATACAATAACTAATTGGGAATTAGATGTTGATATTATCAATTGAGTGATCGTTAAATTATGAAACCGTAGCTACTTATTATTCAACTTTCAATTAATTTTATTAATACGTAATTCCTACAGTTCCATAATAGAACAATTACCAATCCGGAATTATCTATTGATATAATCAATAGAAATTAAATTAAAACGATATCTAAATAATAAAATTCCTACAGTTGTACAACAGAACGATTAACAGGCATTAAATGTAATCAATCATATTCCGCTATGAAACTAGGTTCTTCGATAATCAATCGAAAGTTAATACGACAATCAAATAACGAATTTCGACAGTTCTATAAATGAACGATTACCGATCAGGAATTAGGTATTAATCCAATCAATCAAATATCAAACACAAAAACTAAACTAACCGTTTCATAATCGACATTACCTAACAAAACTAAAATCAAATTGAGGAAAAGTAATATACTCACCGGAGAGCGACGGTTCCAGGACGATAACGGTGAGGCTTCTTCACTCCGCCGGTGGTCGGAGCTGATTTCCTGGCAGCCTTGGTAGCAAGCTGCTTCCTAGGTGCTTTTCCACCGGTGGACTTACGAGCGGTCTGCTTCGTACGAGCCATTGAGATTCAAACTAACAAAACCTGAAATTAGATCCAAATAATCACAATTAGAATGCAAAGTCATCAGATTTGATGCTCGTGAATAACGATTATACAGCAGAGATGATGAATTTACCGGAGAATACGAGAGAATTGTGATCGATTTGGGAATTAGGGTTTCGGTTTTCGAAAAACTGTAAAATATAATTGATGAAAGGTTATATATACACAGGGAAACGTGGATTTTGTACTTGTAAAGTGGATCCGTGTGGTTCTTTCTGATTGGTTGGAAGAAAAACAGACGGTTGTGATTGGTTGGATGGAATAGCCTCGGATTGATATATTTGTGTTTGTTTGACACGGGTTTGTGTTTCTTTTGTCTGTTGTAGTGATGAGTTTAACTCCACAAATTTTTTTTGCCCGGTCTGTTACCACACCCTTCTAGTCTATTTTTACATCCTTCGCATTTTGGCTAAGAGGAGCGCATAGGGGTCAAGTTAACGACCAGTCACTGACACCCGTCAGTCTTTGTCTATGGACAGGGCTTAGGCCATCCGTAGTCATAAAGCCTCTTGTGGGGCGTTATGCGACACGTGTCGTGCCACGTCACACGGGGGCTTTATGGGGCGTTATATCACTCGAGCCCGTAGTCATAAAGCCCATACCCATCATTACCTAATTATTAATTTTCAATTTTATTAATTAATTATAAAAACCCTTAAAGCCTTTTGATTGATCAAACCCTTAAATCTTTCTCACATCACGCCGCGAAGAGGATAGCGCCGCCCCCCATTTTCACCCCATAGCGCCGCCCGTCGCGGTGTGCGGGGCGCTATAGCCCAAAAAAAGCCTCTGTTCGCGCCCCACTACAGGCAGTCTTATATGATGCTCTTAGGTTGCGGGGAGTGGGGGCGTTAGTTGGGGCGAGGGATGCCTTTCAACGGCAGCAGCTCCACCCCGGGTTGGTGTTGGCATGACGTTGCCCCTTTGGCATGGGTATTAAGCCTAGCGTGGGGGGCAAGGTGACTTAGTTGACTTTGTTTATCTACTTTAATTAAGACCGTGGGGTATGGTGGGCTTGGGTTGGGGCATGGTGTAACAACCCGCACTTTTGTGCATTGTTACTACTCGTTATACTCGTTACGCCTAGCACCAGAGATTCAGATCATAATGTAGCTATATCGCCTACATCGATATTCGAAGGATAATCGCATATTTTCGCAATACATTATCACTATACTACGCCAATCACAAACACTAACACTCACGATGGCACTGAGTGAGGACCTATTCTACCCTCCTCGGTGGCCGTGACGTGTCGAAACGCAGATAATTAACGCTAACAAAGACTCTCGGGTGAGTGCTATAGCTCCAGTCGTCGTGACGATGATGACAATACGAGTGAATGGTACCCCGTCAGTCCTTGTGGCACAACACACAATAACGTTCACGACAACATCGAGAAAGGACCTATACTACCCTCCTTGATGGCCGTGAAACGTCGCTAATAATCGCATACTCGAATCGAAAACCGATTGATAATTATCGAAACTTTGAATTATGGATACGCAAATACGACCTTTAGTGATATATACATATGTAATAATAATATAAAGTTACTATGAAAAGCGCGTACTTCGAAAACTATCGAAACGATCAAAGACGGAGAAATCCATCGCGCCGGAGTGGCTATCCAGATGGACAGACATGTCCAACCGATCGGACTGACATGTCCAGCCGATCGGACGGACATGCCAACCGATCGGATGGACCAACCGATCGGACAGACATGGTCCAACCGATCGGACAGGCATGTCAGCCGATCGGACTGGCATGCTAACCGATCGGACGGTCATGCCGACCGATCGAACGGGCCGTCCGATCCAGGCCAAACCACCCTCCTTTCCTTCCTCCTTGCCTATAAATACCCCTCATTCACCCCAAACACACTTGTTGTCACTGTTGCTGTTCGACCAGACGTTCCAACCCCCTTTATCTCTCGATTTCTCGCGATTCGCGTAAGTATTTAACTCAAATCTTGTACCTTCTTTATCTATAACCAATTCTACACCTTTCTACCTGCTAAATCTCCACTTTTAACCGTGGAATCTCTGGCTTTTGGGCATTCTAGGGTGTTGTCACCATGAAGTTCTTATGAACTTCAAGGGTGATGTCATCCCAGGCAAGAACGACTCAGATCTGAGCGATTTCCATGCGTTTTTACATAAATCAAGTCTAAATCTATGTTTTCTAATCAAGAGGTGGTGTGATTCTTAAGGATTCGAGATGCCTTGAAGATGATGTCACCCTAAGTTCACATGAACTTCAAAGTGTGACCTCATTCTTACCATAAACAGCTCGGATCTAAGTAATTTCACCTATTTTATAACAAATCTCACCAAAACTAAGTTGCCTAGCCATAGTGTGTGTGATTTCGGGTTAAACTTGAGAAGAGCCATCAAGAACGGCCAGATCTGATGGAACGGGGTAGTTCCCGGCCGTTAGAACGGGTCAGACTTGATGGAATTTCGGTTGTTTAGCCTGAAGGAACACCGTCTCAATCAAAACCGCTGAAAAACCGTCAAAATTAGTCGAATATCAGCTGGATAGGCTGCCAGCCGATCGGACAGCAGCCCAGCCGATCGGACAGGCTGCCAGCCGATCGGACAGCAGCCCAGCCGATCGGACATGTTGCCATCCGATCGGACCACTGCTATCCGACCGGACCAGCCCATCCGATCCATATGGTCATCCGATCGGGTGAGCCCATCCGAACGGATAAGCACCATCCGACCGGATAACTGACTTTTCGACGCCATTCTCATTAAACCGTGCATCGTTTACTATATCCTTCAATGATTTAACGTAGACATACCCGTAACCGACCCAACCAAGTTGCATTCTCGCTAAATACGCACTGTGAGTATACTTGACCCCTTTTTAATCGCATTTTTGGGTGTAACATACGTTTCTAACAAATCGAACTTATCAAACGAATTATTCAATCAATCAAATTATCACTTGCGAATGACTGTTATGCATAGATATACGTGATGCTAGTTACATATGTGCTAGGGCTTATACTCGCGACGTCCCACCATGACTAGTATAGTACTATTGCGCCCGACGGGGTCTAGTTTGCCATCGCATATTCGAGCATCGAGGACTTAGTTGGTAGTAACAGCTTTGTGAGTGTATATGTCGTGTGTTACGTATATGCATGTGGAAATTCGCTACACGTTTTAATCTATTACGCTATACATATCAAACCTGTATACTCGCCAATACTTTTGTATTGACAAATATTTTAACGTATGTTGCAGGTTAGATCGCAGACTATTTCGAATCAAGATAGGAAGTCTAGAAACTCAACTAAAATCTAGGTTGTCGGATTTGTATTGTTCGAGAGGACAAGAAATATGTGATAACTTATGTGATTGTATTATTTGTTAGTATGGGATAACGAATGTATTAAATATTATCGCAACATAGTTGTTATGGATTCTCTTGAGCAATCTGATTCGCCTAGTGCCGCGCCCCGATGATTCCGCCATCGGTTGGGGTGTGACACATGGGTTGGGGCATTAGGTGACACGTGCATGTTGAATATTCCCCCAACCCACGCCAAGTTTAAGGGGTATAGTGGGGCTTGGGTTGGGCGTGGGTTGGCTGGCGTGGCCAAGCCACATCAACATTTTTTTATTATTATATATATATATATATATATATTTATAACTACATAAATAATAAAAATACATATTTTTTTAAACTACATAAACATACATAATAATTATCAAAATAAAAAACAATCATTCTTCGTCGTCTTCGTTGTCTTCGTCGTCTGTTTCGAACCCAGGAATCGTTGAAACATGATCCACCAAATCAGATCGAAGGTTGTGATGTATATCCCTTGACTTGATCAAAAATTCATTGGCCGCTTTATCTTCGTCTGTCATGTTACCTGGTTGGGGGTCATCGTCATCATAGTAGGTAACGACCGCTCTACCTTCATCCTCCAAAATCATGTTGTGAAGAATGATACATGTGTACATCACGTTTCCAATCTGATCCTTGTCCCATTGTCGACAAGGCATTGCCAATATTCGCCACCTTTTCTTCAAAACACCGAATGCTCGCTCGACGTCTTTACGTGCAGCCATCTGGACCCTGTTAAACTTTAATCTCTTTGGATCTGTGGTACTGTATTTTGTGAACGATTTTACGAAAACCCCCCACTCCGGGCAAATCCCATCAACTAGGTAGTACCCATACACGTACTCAACCCCGTTTACAAAGAAAGTTCCTTTGGGTCCTATACCATTTACCCGATCATTGAAAATGGGCGAGTGGTTTATGATGGTAATATCATTATGTGAACCTGGCATACCGAAGAACGCATGCCATATCCAAAGATCTTGAGACGCAACCGCTTCAAGCATGATGGCTGGACTTCCGTGAAATCCACTAGTGTGAGCGCCTTGCCATTGGGTAGGACAAAGTTCCCAAGCCCATTTCATACAATCTAAACTACCTAGCATCCCGGGTAACCCATGATAATCTGCGTGATGTTCCAATAATTGTTGCATGTCACTGAACGAGGACTTTCTCAAATATTTTTTTCCTATAAAGTTCTAGAATACACGAACAAAAGTTGTGAAGACTTTCTCTAGCTACACGTGCAGACATTTTTAAATAGTCATCCATAATGTCGGAACTATTGCCGTACGCTAATTGCCTAAGTGCGGCCGTGACCTTTTGCCACGTACTAAATCCTAATTGCCCGGTTACATCCGGTTTTTGTTGGAAGTAAACATACTTCTCCTCAAGATCTCTAGATATCCGTAAAAATAAGTTTCTACTCATACGAAAACGACGCCTAAACATTTTTTCATCATACTTTGGTTCCGCTGAGAAGTAATCGCTTACCAACAAATCGTTAGCGGTGAGCCGTTCACGAGCGATGTACCTTCTCCTGCGTTTAGGCTGTTGAGTCTCTTCCTCCTCCTCTTCGTTTTCCACGATAGCTTTCACCACCGTCGCGATCGTTTGTAGAAATATTTCCGCACCATCGTCAGATGATGATGACGATTCAGTATAACTTGAAGAACTTGAAGAACTCATGGCAAGATTGTGTTTTATGTGTTTGATATTGTGTGATAAAAATGATAAATATGGTAAGGTATTTATAAAGAAAAAATTAATTTTTTTTTTTTAAAGAGCACCCAACGGCTAGCCCAACGGCTAGTTTGGTTTGGCCATTCACAGCCCGCCATGTCACCTTGCTAGACCCGCCTCACGTCCGGCTTGAAACCCAAGCCCCAAGGGCCACGCCCCAACCCAAGCCCACCCGGGATGGTGGCTTGGGCGTTTTCCCCCAACCCACGCCCAAACCCCCGCCCCATACCCCACGGTCTAAAAAAAATCACACAGCTTGTCACGCCAAGCTAAGCCAAGCCACACCACACCCTTCTTTTTTCACCATAAGCTTGTGGATCCAACCCTCACCACGTGTCGAGCAATGCCCCCAACCCAAGCCCCTCCACTCCCGCAGCTTTAAGATAGAAGTGCATGAGCTTGTGATTTTATGTTTGGGTTGTTTTTTGACACTAAATCACACACAACTAAAACTTATTTACCCAAATAGAGGTAACAAAATATTGAGGTTTTTTTATTAGGATTATGTACTTCTGAATCGAATGGCGGGTTAAGACTTGAGTATCGAGCGACTTTTCACATTTAAGTATTTGATATTTTGACTCAATTACTCGAATGGACATTGGAGTATTGGACAACGGACTATTGGTATTGGAATTCAATTCTAATTACTTTGATGTGCCATATTTGAATCTTGGACCAAACATTATTAATGTGGATCTTTAGTCACTTTATTGAAAATCATATATTAAATTATAAATCAAGCCGAACCGAACCGAGCAAACCTTTGCTCATGATCGTTCGTTCACAAATTGAACCGATCCGAACCGAGCGTCTTTTTCAATCGAGCTGGATCGAACGAGCATATTATGAGCATTTTTCGAGCGAGCATCGAACGAGCGTTGAGCAATTTCATGCAACTCATGGAATCTACTCAAATCACACACGATTCACACTTAGACAAATAAACACATTTCAATATTTCATCGTCGACATGATAATATGTACATACCAACCAATAATCGTTCACAAATCATCAATTTTCAATAAACACACTAGACGATTTATTAACCGTTTTTCTAGAAAATATATTCCAAAAATTTATGTATTACGATTCGAAAATATATATTTTCTATTCAGAAAACAAATTAACAGACGTCTCTACACAGGTTTCTCCCCTACCAGTTGGATTTGGCCTTGTTAGACTGCAAATAAAAGGGTGTACATATTGCCATTTATTTGAACCATTATAAATCCTGGTGTGTTGCGTAAAATAGATTAGCTAACATCTATATCTATTTGAACTATTATAAATCCTTGTGGTGATACCTAATCAGAGCCGGCCCTGAAGGAGGGCGGGGAGGACAACCGAACAGGGCCCGTGATTTCGTAGGGCACGTAATTTTTAAAAAAAATCCGATATTATATATGTAAAAAAAAATTTAATAGGGTATAACCAAAAAAATATTAACTTAGGCCCACTTAAAAAAAATCATATTGTTTAAGCTATTTAGCCCATTAGGTTAGTAAGCCCAATACCCAAATGTTTTCTAAAAACTAATAAAAAAAAAATCAGGGCGGCAACTTTCATCCGGGACTGGGTAATTGAAACGTCAAACGTCGCACAGGAACAGGCCTTCGATTTCGAATCTTCGAGACTTCGATCATCATCGTTCTGCAATTTTGTAGGTGTTGTTATGCAGGCCTTCGATCAACATCATTCATTCTGCAATCGAGATCAGAGACATAGACAGAGCACGGCAGTCTGCAGCCCTTCGATCATCAGCAGGCCTTCGATTCGATTTCACAGGTAAACAACTAAAAATCAATTGTCGAATTCAGTTTATTTATGATTTAGGATTGATTTACGATTTCAGTTATTATGCCGAATTCAGTTAACTTATGTCGAAATCACTTAACTTATGATTTAGGATTGATTTTCGATTTCAGTTAATCAGTTATTATGTCGAATTCATTTATTCAGTTAACTTATGTCGGTTTCAGTTCATTTATGTTGTCGAACATTATTTAGGCGTTAACTTAATTTGATACAAACTTTGTCGATTAATGATTATTTAGGCATTATTTAGGGCACGTTTTTTCGAGCTCGAACAGGGTACATGAATTCTCAGGGCCGGTCCTGTACCTAATATTCATCATCTTGCAACTTCTTTAAGGTTAGTTTGGGACATTAAACAAAGTGTAATCCTATGTCCTACATATGATCCTGCATGTCATCCTAATAACATCCAATTACTAACAACAAACATCAAACATCTTCCACTCTCAAATAAACTGTCATCCTATTACCAACAGCAAACATCCTGCACTGTCATCCTATTACTCTTCTTCATCCTCCCATCAATGCCCTCTACAAACCACGGAGCTTTCGCTTTCATGTCGCTCACAATTTGTAAAAACAACTTTTTTGACATACGAAACCGATAACGCAATATATCATCATTGTATTTCGGCTCCTCGACAAAATAATATGCCATAAGGGTTTTGTGGTCTTTCTCCCGATCACGACGGATAAATCCTTTTTTACTAGATGTGCCCATGTCTTCTAGCTCGACTTGTTCGATAATATTTTTGAAAAATATTAAACTGCTATCGCTTGAGGAGCTATCGTCATCAGTAATGTCGGGTGAAAGAAACAATGGTATTTTACCCGCCATATTCGAAAATAGGATTTTATAGTTTAAAAGTGAGAAGGGTAAATGAAATGTGAAGTGTTGTTTAAATAAAAAACAAATTATTATTTTTTTAATTTGAACGGCATATAGCCGTTATGCTTCTCCAATGGTCAAAAAAACAACCCCAACGTTCCTTTTTCGCATCGGTGACTACTCACCGGATTTTTGGGTTTCACCGAAGGTAAGGGGGTTCGGCGGCGGTGTTCCCGCTCGGCAACCCAACTCCCCGCGGTACGCCCCTCTCACCCTAGCAACATCAAACATCCCGCACTGTGATCCTAATAACATCAAAAATAAAACTTGATCCTGCAAATAATGTGCATTTGATACAAAAGAGAGTGCAGTTGACTCTGCAACTAATGTGCAGTTGACTATACATTATGAATCATGATCCTCCCTATTAGGGGTGTAAACAAGCCCAAAGACTCGAGAGTTACTCGTGTTTGGCTCGGTTAAAAACTCGAACGAGCCGAGCTTTAGCGGGCTCAAACCTGAAATAGAGCTCGTTTAGTTATCGAGCCCGAGCTCGAGCCTGAAATACAAGGCTCGTTTAGGCTTGTGAGCCTAGACGAGCCCAAGCAAAATTTTAGTTTTTTTATATATAATATAATAACAATGAGGATAGTTTTTTTTATATATAATATAATAACAATGAGGATAACATTGGCGAGCCGAGCTTTGGCTCCTTTAAGCGAGCTCAAGCCAAACTTTTAGCCCGTTAGAGGTTGTTCTAAAAATAGCTCGAGCCTAGTCCAGCCGAGCTCAAGCTTTGGGTTTTTCTCGCGAGCCGAGCTGGAGCTTCATAAAAATATGACGAGCCGAGCTCGAGCCTAACGGGCCGAGCCCGTTTACACCCCTACTCCGTATATGCATTTGCAATTAATCCTTTTACTAACATCAAACTCAGTCTATCTATACTATATGCATTAATTTATCCTACACTATCATCTTGATGCCACAATGTACATCAACAAGAACCATCATTCAATCATCATTCACAGTATTTGTTAAGTACCCACATTTTACCACATTAAAACAAACAACAAACATAAAACATCCTGATATTACCATAAAACAAGAACCATCATTCACAATTACTTAACACCATTCATAGTTGACAGTTACATACCAAAAAATGGGTAACCCTGATCATTAACGTTAAAAACCCAAAAAAAATGATCAGATTAAAAAACCCATTAAACTGTTCTACTTAAGTTAATAGTTAGGCGTCATAATATGTACAAGAAACCCCACTGTCAAACCTGAGCTCCACGTTCAAGCTGCCTACGAACCACCACACGATCCGGATACGACGGCACAATTGCTAATTAAAAAAAAAGAAGTTAGAAAAATGATATTAACAAACAAAATGTTCATATTGTTGATTGCATACCCGTTCAAGTGAATGTTGATGGCTGTGAGATCCTTTAACGGGCTCTGGTATTCATGAGTACTCTCCCCAACACACTGTGCATAACAGCTGCTTTCAGATCCATGAGAAATTAGAGCATCCATCTGAGCACATGACTGTGTTATTATGTTTATAAAAACTTTAAGTTATGTAAGTATGGATTAGGATCAAATACAAAGGATCCTAATTGTAAGAAGTGTAAGAAGGATTTATAGAGTGACAAGTGTCCAATTACCTAAAAAAACCCACTACACAAAAAACCCATTAAAAAAAAAAAAAAAAAACCCTTAAACATCCACCACCATCAAACCCCCCCCCCCCCCCCCCCCCCCCCCCGCATCACCCACCCAAAAAAGAAAAAAAAAAAAATTTTTTTTTTTTTGCCGAGGGGGTGGGGGTTTAGGTTTTTGGGTGGGGGTGGGTGTTTAGTTTTTTTTATATTTTTTTTTTAGGTTTTTTTTTGGGGGGGGGGGGGGGGGGGGGTTAGGTTTTTTTAGGTTTTTGGGGGGGTGGGGGGGGGGGGGTTAGGTTTTTTGGGGGTTTTTTTGGTGAGGTATAGTTTTTTTTTTTGTTTTTTTTTGCGGGGGGGGGGGGGGGGGGGGGGGGTGGGAGGTTTAGGTTTTTGGGTGGGTGGGTGTTTAGGTTTTTGGTGGTGATGTAGTGGGTTTAGTTTTAGGTAATTGGACACTTATCACTCTATAAATCCTTCTTACACTTCTTACAATTAGAAGCCTTTGTAGAATAACTTGACCCATGTAAGTATATTTATGGAGAAACGTATACATTGTGCACAAAAGATACCTTCTTTGGGGACATATCAGGGAAAACAGATACCTTAGGTGAGCCAGAGCATGGACCTAAAAATTCCCGATCAACAACACGTTACAAATACAATATGACCATATATATGATTATTATATATGGCGTTTGACCCGACGGTTTTGCCAAGTCATACCCCTAACTGTTACATCTTTCTTTTTTAGGAAAAAGCTTTTTTTTTTTAAAACCAACCCAGCCCGACCCGAAACCCGTTCTGACCCGAACCCGTTTTGACCCATGACCCAACCCGACCCGACCCGTTTTCCAGGTCTAGTAATATCATAACCAATACAAAAACATTACCTTGGTCATGATTGTTTGTTTCTGAAACCTGATTGGTGGTTTTAGCAACCTCTGCAAGCTCTAGCAACAATGGCTTCACAGCAGGAACGAATACTTCATTGTAAAACATGATTATATCAACGTGATTCTGCCCAGTTTTCTGTTGCCAAAAGATGTAAATCGTCAAGTAATAAAAACATCCAAGAACTGGATTAAGACAGGTGGCATTACCACATTGGACCGAGAAGATGTCCTGTCATCAACATACACAAGACGAATAACTCGAGGTTCATAATTTGGCTGTTTTCTGTAGCCATAGCGGATTTCTTTGAAAGTTAAGCTCAGTTGGGAAACCTGCAGTTTATAACCATAAATAACATTAGTTAGTAATAATTTACAACAGCCCGCCCAACGTTAGAATTGACTTGTGACATGTGTAACAACAGCAACAAACCTTTGCAACGCCATAGAAACAACATAAGACAATCTGGTCAATATGGCGGTTGAACAACAACGTTGTTCGGTGACTCAGAATCTGTTGAAAAAGAGAGTATACCCTCTCTCTTATTTCTTGTGACAACTCTAGTCTTTCAACCATGCCATTGATTCTCACAGAAGCTAGCTTCACAATCTATCCACATAAAGATAAAAAAGCATTAATGATCATCAACTGATTAGTAACAGCTTCTTGTACAAATTCAAGGGCCGTCTGGTACCTCGCTAAAAAACAAATTAACAGACGTCTCTTCTGCACAGGTTTCTCCCCTGCCAGCTCGCGTTTCTTGCTTAGAAGACTCTAAGTCGGGTAGGCATTCCGCCAGTGAAGACAGATTGTATGCTTTCAATTTCGTTTGCTCGTTCTAATCTTTTTCTTCTGGTGTACACAAAAAAAATAAAAATAGAAACAATTGTATTATAAGCAAGTGGATGACTTGTGTTATTGTTAACGATTATATGATAAACAAGTAAATTGAAAAAACAAAGTTAACTAACCTTCTTGATTGCCGTTTCTCTAACCTCTGCAATTAAATTTGAACAAAATGGACCAATCAAATATGTGAAAAATTATATAAGTAAAATTAGAAAACATGTCCGAACTAGAAGAAAACATACTTGAATAGAACTCGAGTTTTTTCTCAAATTTTTTATCAGTGTGCTTAGGTTTATCCTTCCTGTAATAACGATAAAATAAAATAATATTCAAATTCAAATGCAAATTTAAGAACATTACAACACCATAGTTGTTAATAGCGAATAGCGACAATACCACTATTTTATATAGCGACACACTAGAAAAAGAATTTTGAAAATTTTTATATGTATATTATATCAAAATACCTTGGTATATATGCTATTTTACATGTATATTTAACAAAAACCTATAAATCCAGCTATTTTATAGCTATATCTAATTGCTATTTACATAAAAAAAAAAAAAAAAACTAACTGTCGCTATTCACGCTATTGGTCGCTATGACCCAAATAGCGACACTTGGTCGCTTCGCTACATAGCACGCTATAGCAGTCGCTATAGCCGCTATTGACAACTATGTACAACACATTGAAGTATTTAATAACATATTGAATTTGTAGGATCCAAAGAACTAACCGTGAGCTTGTCTTTCCCATTGCTGAAGTTTAAAAAACCGTCAATAACTATCTCAAATAAGTTATAAGATATAAATAGCCAGCAGACCTTTTCGAAGACCCTAAGCTTCACGAATGAAAAAAATATGTCCGCGTCAATTTAGCTATTAGAAAAAAGTATCAAATGACCAAAAATATAAGTATAGTAAATGTTTATTATAATCAAAATAAAATTATTTTACCACTGAACGCTTTCTCTAACCAATAAACTTCACCAACACTCAGATACAGATCTTTAACAAACAAGATAACTCTCACAAGCTGCTACACTCACAATGTCAGATTTTCAAAGATATTAACACAAGATCTAACAAACCTTGTGAAAACTAGATGAAGTGAACAGAAGAACCAGAGGATTCTGGAACCAAGAGAGAGAAAGTTTAAGATGCGAATGACAAAATGGGTGGGTTGGGAAGGTTTAGGTAATGGGTTAGAATGGGTATGAGTTACCATAGGTTTTGGTTAAGATGGGTTTATTAAGAAATGAGTTAGGATGAGTTTAGGTCGAGATACGTTTTTGTCAAGATAGATTTAGGCATGATAGACTAAAAAAATAAATAAATAAATTAAAAAAAGCAAACAAATCGAAAATTTTAAAAAATAATAATAAAAAATAAAAAAAAATCTCCAAGATTATGATGCATCTTTTATTATTTTGGCACATGTACAATAGAAAACACATGTACTGTAAGTTTAGGGTTAAGAGTTACAATCGTCAGTTTAGTTACTTGTCCTCAAAAAGAAAAATTAGTCAAAGTTACATTATATACTTCACAATTACACAATCTATGGTCTTCACTATCGAACTAGCCAGCCTCAATGATAGCACATTGCATAAAGCACCAAGATACAAACGATAAGAAAGTACAGTACATAAATAAAGTTACTACACCAATCTTAAATAACATACGAAATAAGGTAATGGAATACATAAACAAACCAAGTCCAACTGAATAGAAAATACAAGCATAAATAAGTATAAAAATGACTCAACTCCATTGAAAATTGACTAAGGATGTATCCATCACTATGACAATTTAAACCTAAACTAAATTAATATGACTTTTAAGATGTGACCCTGTCCTCTGTTATCACTTATGCATACTTGTCAATAAAGCATAAAGCCAATCAAGTAATTTACAACATCTTGTTCGGGTGCTATTTTCTCAAAATAATTCCAAACTATTAAATGGTCCTTACTGAATGAACTAACTTCATCTTCAAACTCGGTATTATTCGACATAATTTGTGTCTCCTACAAATAAACAAACACGTATACTGTATTAATCATTCTCCATAGAATCAATGATAATCATTAACAAACCAATATAGAGAAATACCAAAAATGTCACACCCCAACCAATGGCAGAATCATCGGAGTGAGACTAGTTCGAGATTGTAAGAGACTTCATAACACTATTTGTGATAATATTTAATTCAACCTGTTTCATTTCATAAATAAAATATCAAAACATTACAAGAAATTCAAATAACAACATTGTTCAAACATAACATAACAAAATTGATACAACACTTTAAACCTAAACGTCTAAGTGAGTATCTAGGCATCTTTGCTAGTCCATTTTCATAGCATCATCAATCCTCAACCTGTAACATGTTTAAAATACAATTCAATGCAAAAGCAAAGGCGAGTATACAAGTTTATGAATAAGTATAAAAGTTTAAAAACGAATCCACATGGCAACTTAGTTTATACAAGATCAACCTAACATGGCATGCAATATTTCTAGTCAACCCTCTGTTTACGCAAAATGATATAATTCAACATGACCACTAGTCTACGGGCGGTGCGTTACTCCTATAGCGCTATACATGTCAAATGGAGGCTCGTATAAAGCTAATGACTATAGTATATCACATAAGTATGGTCCACGTATAAGCATCAAGTATATCAACATAGTATTCATGTATAAGGATTGTTTTCGTGCATTGCATAAAGAATAAGTTTAAGTGTAGTTTAATAATTTAACATGTTACACCCCAAAGTGGTAAACATAAAAAGGGGGTTGCGAGTATACTCACGGTTTTGCAAGTCTTCTACTTGTGAATCCACGAGTGAGTTGTTGTTGATTAGGAGGTAGGAACACTGAGTCCTTCTACGCGAAGAAACAAAGTGTATGAGTTTCGGAGTTTAACGGTAGATTAAGGATTTAGGAATTTTAAACATAAGAACATATGTATGCGAAAGTAATCATCTTTTAACACAAAGTACTTGTTTTGATACTATGAAACCTCGAGGGTTAATGTTATTAAGTTAAGTAAAGTACTTGTAACATGAGTAATATACTCATTAGAATCATAACAAGTCTTACGTCTTAGATGATGTTATTCTAGCACCTTGACGAATGAACACGAGTTCATCATCAAGGTTCGAATGTTGAATAGTATAAATATATAAGTATTATTTAGGTTATATATTATTAAGTCCAATAAGTTAAGCATGAGGTAGAAGATTAAATCTTCATTTAGGTACCTCTAAGTATCATGGAAATCATGTAGGAGGTAGGAAGAGAAGTCTTCCATTTAGGTACCTCTAGTGTTCACCACTACACTTGATGTAAAAACATACAAGGAAGGTCATGAACTATAAATAATACAAGAATATAAACAACTATTCTATAAGAAATCATCAAACAATGTGGGGATTTTATGTAAGACAACCCAAGTTAGTCCTAAATCACACCTACATCAAGTCTTGGACTTGAACATCACTTGTGGGTTAAAAACCCCAAATAAAACAAATATTTGTGAGGATTAATCCTC